>WSYH01002322.1:14054-90239 GCA_036426205.1 Ascaphus truei | reverse complement strand
TGTGTGCCGTGTGATACGGGGTCTGTCTCACACCCTGTGTGTGCCGTGTGATACGGGGTCTGTCTTACACCCTCTGTGTGCCGTGTGATACGGGGTCTGTCTCACACCTTGTGTGTGCCGTGTGATACGGGGTCTGTCTCACACCCTCTGTGTGCCGTGTGATACGGGGTCTGTCTCACACCCTGTGTGTGCCGTGTGACACGGGGTCTGTCTCACACCCTGTGTGTGCCGAATGATACGGGGTCTGTCTTACACCCTGTGTGTGCCGTGTGATACGGGGTCTGTCTCACACCCTGTGTGTGCCATGTGATACGGGGTCTCTTACACTTGTGCTGAAGCGGGTAACGGGGCTATGATAACGGGGCTATGATAACGGGGCTATGATAACGGGGCTATGATAACGGGGCTACCTGCACCTCTCGGCTCGCAGTATAAACGTAAATCTCGCCCTCATTTCCGTATCCCGCGCTAACACTCCGGTACTTTCTATTTTTCAGAGCGTGTCCGTGGGGCCGGCGTACCTGGAACCCCTCGCGCCGGGCTGTCAGGTACCATTTATACTCTCTGTCTCTTTCCGTGCACCGGGACGGGGCGGTGCTGCAGCTATTAAATGCCGGGCAGGTTGCGGTTTATTAATTAAATGCCCGGGTGAAGATGTCGGCCTGAGCCTGTTCTAGATTCCCAGAGAGGGGGGGTCTCTCTAACTGTACGGTCCAGAGCGTGGGAGCAGCGCGGCTAAGAGCCCGGGCGCCACAGGGAGTCACGGGGATTCTGGGACCTGTTAGGAGCCCCTCACCCGCAGGGGGAACGAGGGTGTGGGAGTGCAGGGAGCTGGGAGCTCTCTCAGATGGGACCCTGGCCATGTGTGAACAAGCCAGTCTGGAAATAGTTACCTTCAACTTGGCTGAGTGTTGTAAGCGCAGGTTGGATAGGGGTAAAAGTGACACCCTGGGGCGCCGTGTGTGATCAATCTCATTATAATCTGTGCATCATGTAACGTCTCTCTATCTCCTAATCACACTCCCCAAGGCTTACTTTAATTGGCCGCCTGTCATCAAGGCGCAATTCAATTCAGCGATATCTGCCATTGACGCCCTACCCATTGACGCCAAAAGGCGTCAAATGAACCTGATATTTGCTCCGAAATGGCTTCATTATATAGACTGTGTGTGTGTGTGTGTTATATATATATATGTATGTATGTATGTATGTATGTGGTGTGTGTGTGTTATATGTATGTATGTGGTGTGTGTGTGTGTGTGTTATATATATATATATATATATATATATATATGTATGCATGTATGTAGTGTGTGTGTGTGTATATTTCTTACCAGAGCTGGTCGGGGGTCCCAAGACGTCCTGGGACCCCGCGGTTCAGGAGCGATAAACCTGGGGTGGTCCGGGGGGGGGGGGGGGCTCCGCCGGCTAACCTGGGAAAACAATATGGGGTCAGGGCTCGCTTCAGCGGCCAATAGAAAAGCTGACATTGCGGCTTTCTCTTTGTGACCCCCGCAGCCATATTTGTAGTTTTTGTAAAAAAAAAATTAAAACCCTACAAATATCTTTAGAACCTGGGGGTCCCTGGAAGTCGGGGGTCCCCCTCCCTGGTTCACGTAAGCCGGGAGTGCTGCTTAAGGCCTCAGATACAGCACGCGCGTGTGACGGAGCGCACGGCACGGCGGTTACGAGGCCCCCGGACCTGGAGGAGGAGCCGCAACAGGGAGGCGCGCCCGTGACATCACGTGAGCGGTTTGCCCTCATTGGCTGAGCCGCGCGTGTGCCCCTGCGGTCAATTTCATTATTGTGGAAAACCGCCATTTGTACGCACCATCGCGCTAAGCATGGACGCGGCCATACAGTATTACAGTATTATTATGTGAGTGCCAAAACACCAGCATCACTTTGTTTGAATGTCACTCCCTCTAGTGGCCGATCTTGTGTATTGCAGAAACATGTGCAACGTAGGCACACATTAAGTAAGCGGTGCTCTGCCCGGCGACCTTTATGGCCGCGCTGTTGCCCTTGGGCAGGTCAGGATAAAAATGACTAGCAGAAGGATAAAAGAACATCGTAATGTAACGTTCGATACATCTGAGGACTTACAGCGATCTATGGTAACATTTGTAACACAGGTAGCGCGTAACTGCAGGTCGCTATCTGAACGAGCGCAGGCAGCGCGCGGCGCTTGGCGGGCCGGATTTGACCCACGGCTGGAAGTTGAAGAGCCCCGCTTAATAGCCGAGTCACTTTAATAGGGGTCTTACGGCATAGCACTACTTAGTGAATATAGCCTGGAACCTCTTCAGAAGAGAGAGTTTGTCGTTGTGTTGAAGTAACGCTGATTTCAGGGCACGTTGGCTCAGGGGCCACAGGCCAATTGCAGGCGGCAACGGTCTTCTGAGCGGCCGTCCAGTGCCTGCCTGCTCATGCTAATTTCATTATAGTTGTTCAGGCAGATAAGGGCAATTGTTTTACCCTAATGCTTCCTTTCATGCTACAGTAATGCGTGTCTCTATTCTATTTATATCTCTTCATATCTTCTTCTCTCTCTCTCTCTCTCTCTCTCTCTCTCTCTCTCTCTCTCTCTCTCGGGATTCTGGGAAATAACATGCAAATGGACAGACAAGGTGACACATTGTGTGTTCAATTTATCTGGTGCAGGTAATTAGACCATTCTGGTGTTTTCTTCATGTTTTGTATGTAATATATGGTATGTATATCATACGTATTTGTATTATATATAGTACATACCTTATTTTACATAGAAAACGTGAAGAAAAGACCAGAATGGTCTAATTATCTGCACCAGATAAAATTAATGCAAAAAAGGGTGTTTATTGACCCATAACACACAGGAGCCGACGTTTCGCTCCCCAAAGGGACCTTCTTCAGGGGTATATAGTTCCCTGCTTGCGAAATGTTGAAGTATAATATTTTTAAAGTCTTTAAAGGAGCCCAGAATAACAAGACTGCACCGTGTAAGAAAACTAGTTGAAGAGCCCGGGCTTATATTAGAAAAGAAAAGAGACTCTGATGTGGAATTAATATTGGACAGGGCTTTAATTAGGGATATCCCTGCTTCAGCACAGGTAGCTCAGTCAATGACTGAGCCACTGATTGAGCCACCTGTGCTGAAGCAGGGATTTCCAGAACACCTGGCCTGTTGGTGGCCATTGGGGACAGGGGTTGGCCGCCCCTGCGCTACACCTTGGATCTAGGATATTGGTAGTTTTATTCTCCGCGTGTTAAACATTGGGGCCCGGTTCTGTTGGACCTTAAAGTAGCACTGCTGTCCGACTTCAGAACTTCCTGCATTTATTGGGCAACGAGGAGAACACGACGCTGATAACATTCAGGAAATATTTATCCAATATCTGGGCTCGGGGCGGGAGGAGGTCTAACTAAATGGCTTCCTTTAAGTAGGAGGTGGAGCCGTGAGTGTGTCAATCGTGGGGCTCTTTGATTGTACGTTAAGTAGTTGTACCTTGTACCTCCCCCCCGCCCCCGGCACAACGTCGCACATCAGCTACAACCCGAGGGTGTATCCGTGTTTAATTGTTGTTTGGACAGTCTGCTTCTGCTAATTTCATCGCAGCTCGGAGCAATTAGTCACAGTGAGTCACTGCTAATCGCGGTTACTAGAAATGTATCGACAGAGAAGAGGAAGGTCGGGGTGACGCCTTTTTAATTGCCAAATCGTGGTTAAGAAGGGTCGGAGCTCTCGGAGGCCACACAGGTCCATGCCGGCAGAATGGTAGGTTACCATGGTAACCTGTGGCTGCTCTGGGAGAGAGCTCCATTTTAAGCTCCCGGGCACTTAATATTTCAAACCGCTTCTACCTCCGGAACGCAGCCTCGGATTTAAAATAAATAATAAGTAATAATAAATAAATGAAAGTAACGTTGGAAAGGGAGATCCGTTAAAATGCAACAAAATGGCGATCGGCGGGGACTGCTGCGTTAAACTGTAAGGTTTGAAGTGATTTATAGAGAGAGGCGGTGGAATAAATACTACACGACAATTTTACTTGAAAGCCGTCGCAATGAGGTGTGTGTGTGTGTGTGTGTGTGTGTGTGTGTGTGTTTCGGGTGTGTGTGTGTGTGTGTGTGTGTGTGTGTGTGTGTGTATAGATTGTGAGTGAATAATTTATTAAATAAGATTTTTAAAAGAAAAAAAAACATGTTGGATAAATATTTTTTATTTTATTTGTGCACTTGGCACGCGTGCACGCACACACACACACACACACATTAACACACACACACATTAACACATTAACACATTAACAGCGGCGGTAGCGGCGCAAATTCATTATTTTCTTTATCTTCTCCCTCGTCGGTCGGCCCCACGCTCCCTGCCGTGCGCGCGCGGCACCATTATAGAAAAGCTGACTAACCTCAGCCAATTATAACTGCCGCGGGCGCACGGCGTAGCAAGCGCGCCCACTATAGAACAGCCCTTACCCTCCAGTCTCTCCCCTTATCTGCTCCTCCCTACATATCAGCTCTGATCTCTCGTCATGCCCCTGCTCATCTCCTGCACTCTACCCATAGCTGTCTCCTTTCCCCCCTCTCACCTCTACTGCTCACACCATTTCCCCCACACTGCCCCTTACCTGTGGGACTCCCTCACACTCAGTATGCGCCAAGCGCCTTCTCTCCCCACCCTTAATAAGACCTTCTCTCCCCACCTTCACACCAAACCTTAAACCTTCAATCTAGCATTTCATGAGCCGTTCCCAACTCCCGTCCTCATTCAGTGGGCACCGCGCAGGTTTGGAGTATACCCCTGCTTGAGCACAGGGAGTTAAGTCAAAATGATTGGGAGGATAGCCGTCACTCCGGCACACTGGGCGCAGCCCTGCCGACTGTTTGGAATAGGTAACATGCTTTGACCCCGCACTTGATGGCAGAGGAGGCAGTTTCCAGCGTAATTCACACGCAAAACTGCACTATACATTTCTAAGCTGTGGCACCAATTGTCTTCCCCCCCCCACCCTCCCCTCCCCTTCGCTGCCATTAGCTCCCCGCACGCCACATGACCGCGTCGCCGCATGGGCTGACGCGCCATCACGCTGCGTGCGTCACGACCACAATGACCCCCGGGGCCTGCCTGATCGAGGCGAGTGTGCGGCGCACGCTGTCGTGACCACCGGGGACTCGTGCAAGCAGCATGCTGCATTTGTCCCAGAGCTAGGAGACAGAAGGTACCAAGATGCACCACAAGAGGTCTCCAGGGAGTAGGGGATAGCGCTCGGGGGCCACAGCTACTCATGCAGAAGCGGGGGTCTTCGGCTGAAAATCCCTGTGGAAGTCTCTAGGGATTTTTGGCCGCTTTGGCGTATATAGGATAAGGCCCTTATAGGGTCCGCGCAGCATATACAGGGCTTAGCGGCAACAAGAGCAGCTCGCGGTCTAACATCTGGTGTAGAGGGGACTAAACGGGCAAGTCCAAGCTCCCAAAACATGACCCGCCATTTAACCTCGAGGGCCCTAATGACCTACCAGGTACGGCATGGGCACTTGTACTCATGGGGTACATCGGGCTGCCCCGCTCAGACTTACCCCAGCCCGCACTTACGTTTCCGCCATCCTGGCCCCAGTCGCGTCAAGTGATCGCTCGCAAGAGGAGTCGCGTGACGTGGACGTGACGGAGGAACACCGTGGCGCACTGGTGACGGAGGAGCCCCTCGGCACAGTTGAGATTAACCCCTTCTGCCGCCAGAAAGGGTCTGCAATGAGCTCCCCCCATCCCCCCCCTCTTCATCTTTAGGCGTTTTGTTAATTGGCTGCAAGGGATCACGATGCCGGGCCGTGGCCATAGGAAGGAGAGAAAAAGTGGCCATCGCAATGCGTGGCTGGCCTCTCTGCCAGTGAAAGGGTTAACCAACAAAACAAAGAGATTAGCTAAAGACCTTTGATTCCATTCAAAGCGTTTGGTAACCATGGAAACACGAAGTAAAAAAGAGGAAAAATACGCCTCTTATTATTTGAATTAAGAAAAGCACCAATCTCTTCAATTTAACCCACGAAACATCTCATTTCAGTCAGGACTGTGGCTGAGCCATTCCTCTCAGCACTGCGATGGTTAATGTTTACGTGCTGTAGAAGACCTGCAGAGGCGTGAGGGCCAAACGCAGGCGCAAAGGATTCTGGGTGCAGACCTGTTTAACTGCTTGATCTTCATTTCCCAGAGCTGGCATATGGTTGCTAGGCACCTCCGCTATAAGGGGGCAGGTAGGGTCTTATTCCTACAGCAGGCAGCCTTTGAGGGGGGGGGGGGGTGGGAAAAACATTTGCCAGGGAAGCTTAAGAAAAACGGGTAACTTGCTGCCTCTCGCCCACTTTCCCAGCTGTTTCATGTAACACCTTCGGCTGTCAAGAGGGTCGTAAGCATTTGCTTTTATTGTAGATGCATCGGGTCTTGTAGTACAGATGTAAAGCTTCTATAGGGTCAGTCCCTCCTAGTCCCAGCGCTCTCCCACCCGCCTGGTCCCAGCGCTCTGTCACAGGGGAGCGAGAGCAGCACCAGGAGAGAGCGAGCGCCAGGACTGGGGGAGGGTGGGGAAGAGAGTGCTAGGACTCGAGGAGGGGGGCAGAGAGCGCCAGGATGGGGGATGGGAGGAGGGGGGACAGAGTGCCGGGATCAGGGGAGGGGGGAGAGGGTGTCTTGGTGGAGGGGGGGGGAGGGAGAGAGTGTCAGAACAGGGGGGGGGGAGAGAGAGAGTCCCAGGACAAGGGGAGGGGGAGAGAGAGAGAGTGCCAGACAAGGAGGGGTGGAGAGAGAGAGAGAAAGGCAGACAGTGGAGGGGAGAGAGAGGGTGCCAGGACGAATGATGGGGGGGGGGAGGAGAGAGGAGAGTGCCAGGACGATTGGGGGGGGAGAGAGAGGGTGCCAGACGAAGGTGGGGGGAAAGAGAGTGTTTCGGAATGGTGTGCTTGTGATGGGATCTGGCTTTCTCTGGGTGTCTGCCCTCAAATTTCAGCCTCTGCTGACCTCCTGACACACAGCAGGTCATGTCCAGCTTAGTGCGGGAGAGGCACCCGGGGACAGAGGCGAGGGGGGGGGGGGGGGGGGGGGAGGGCAAGGGGAAAAGGGGAAGGAGCTTGGGGGTGTTGACCACGCGACTATAATTAGAAACTTGTCGAGGTGCCAACATGTCCAGGCATCACTGGCTGAATTGTGGCCGGAAATCAGCCAATGGGCTGTGGGAGCTGCTGGTGTTTATCGGAGGTCTCGCCTATAATTAGCCATGTTTGCGAATCCTAGAACCTGTAGTCCAATAAATTCTGGTATTGTAATGACACCCAGCCCCGGAGACTGGAGGCGGATACACGTTCCTAACCCCTAACCTAAGTTCCTACTGGGGGCCCAGTAATTGTAAGCTCTTGGGGAGAGACCCTCCATCTCACGTAGGGCCCTATTCCCAGTGCTGGGGAAGAAGTCCGCTCCGTTCTGATGAGTGGGAATAATATCTTCTCCAACGCGGGGAAAGTTGCTTCCCAGTATATTGAATAAAAGGAACGTTTCTTTCCGGTACTGTCCGTAGCGATCCTGGGTCGTCTATCATCTATTTGATTGTGTCAAGTGCTGTACACTTAGATTGTAAGCTCTGCGGGGCAGGGCCTCTGTTGGCCGTATGCGGTTACAAAATGACAATACAAGGTGAATACACTGCATATAATGGAGATACGGGTGACGGGTAAAGGACAACATAAGGCACAGTGAGTCCCTGGGCTGAATAGCTTGCACTCTAAATATGTTTTATTTATGCAGCACTCGGTGTACTCTGCGCAGTACCGAAGAGACCGTACAATACGGGGAATTCGGGGTATTCCGGTTTTAACCGAAAAACCGCAGGCGGGTCTGGGCCTCTCGGTTAAAACCGATGGACACCGGAAATGAAGCCTCCTTAGCTGGTACATTCCACCTTTCGTTGCGGCCCCGTCCGCGGGTACAAGGCGAAGGCGTCACAGGGGGGGGGGGGAGGTAGGGAAACTGAAACCAAGTGCGCCGATAAACGCCAAATTCAAACGCTAATTAACACCGATTTAAAAAAAAAAAAAAAAAGTAAATTCAATGAAAACACCGAAAAAAATAAACACCGATTTTTCTGAAACATGAATCAGTGAAAACGGGAATCCCTCATTATAATCCATAAAGCGCGGCAAACCTAGTCAGACGATACGCCAGGAAATCTCTGCCCCAGGGAGGGGGTTATTATTGTTTGTGAAGCGCCGACATATTCCACCGCGTGGTACAACGGGGGAACAGAGAGATGTATATTACATAAACAGAATGACACAAGTAAGGACAGACACGCGCAGACAGATACAGAGAGCTAATGAGTCCTGATCCGGAGAGCTTACACTCTACAGGGAAAAGGGGCCATGTTGCCACAAAATGTAAAGTGGCAGCTCATTGTGGGATGGTATATATATCAGGATTGAGTATGGTCCCGCCGTACAGCCGATCCCATTAAGGTTTGGGGGGTGGGGGTGTTAGGGGGGGTTAGCGTGGTGTTTGGCCCAGCCGTACAGCTGATCCCATTAAGGTTTGGGGGTGGGATGTTAGGGGGGGTTAGGGGGGAGAATGGTCCCGCCGTACAGACGATCCCATTAAGGTTTGGGGGTGGGGATGTTAGGGGGGGTTAGCGTGGAGTTTGGCCCAGCCGCACAGCTGATCCCATTAAGGTTTGGGGGTGGGGATGTTAGGGGGGTTAGCGTGGAGTTTGGCCCAGCTTTCACTGTTGAAGGAGTGTAACATTTAGCACCCGCCTGTGTCTCTGGGGGTATATGGGACGGCAGCTAATGCACAGGAAAGGGCCCTGAGCAATGCTAGGAAGTGTTTGTGACGGCAGGCGGAGGGGGAGGGGTCGGACCACCCTGGCTGGGATGTCCTTTTTGCCAGCTGCCCGTCACTGCTGCCCGTTACCAGCTGCCCTGTTAATTGATGAAGACCTGTCCCCGCCTCCCTTAACCCCCGCTCTGCCAGATACGCCACTAACGCATTGCAGGGCTTAGCCCGGGAGTGGCTAACTCCTGTCCTCAAGGGCCACTACGGGTCCAGCTTTAAGGATATCGACTGAGCCACCTGTGCTGAAGCAGGGATATCCTGAAAACCTGACCTGTTGGTGGCCCTTGAGGACTGGCGTTGGTCGCCCCTGGTATAGCTTATATGGGATAGAGAATATAGCATCACGTCAAACTGTATAAACGTGTTAGGCCATAACCCCCCCCCTCTCCCCCCACGTGTTACCCACCACAGGCCACGAAGAACTAAGAATCACGCTGTTTGTTACACATGGTAGTAATACTCTTTGACCCGTATTTTAGATCTGTTTCTGGAGTGTGTGTTAAGTCTTTCTGAAATAAATCCCTTCCTGTTGCATTTGTGTGTGTGTGTGTGTGTGCGTGCGCGTGTGCGTGCGTGTGTATGCGTGTTACTGTTACTCTGTCACCGTCAGGTTCAGTCTCTGAGGATGTCATGCAATGATTAGCACGGCAGAACACAGCCTTTGATGTGGGTGATCCCACTTCGAATCTCCTTGGGGCCCTGGGCAAGTCACGTTCTCTCACTGTGGCTGAGACGCCAAAGTTAGATTGCAAGCTCTTCGGGACAGCGTTGCGTGCTTGCAAACTTCTATCTACACACCTTGTCAGCGCTATATAAGAGGGGGAATTATATTTAAAAAGAAGGCTTTGTTTCTGTTCTGTAGCTCAGTGATTCCCCAACAAGGCATTCGTGAGGCGTCTCCAAGGGGTTCGCCCCCCAAAAATCTGTAATGGCGTCTCCCAAGCAGTATAACGGGTTCCTGAGCCCGTGTGGGCACTGCGCACTTGGTAAGGTCCCCAACTGCACCTTAGCGTGGGTGGTATAGCAGGAGCTTCCCATAATGCTTTGTATCAACAGCAGCAAAGCATTGTGGGGCGTGGCTTTGGAAGCTCCCGCAGTGAGTGACGGATATACCCCCCCATGCTGCCTGCACACACTGAGGGGCAGTTTGTGTTCCCCCACGTGCTCAGGACACTATTTACTGCCTGGGATCAGTCCCATTGATAGGGTTACCAGGCGGCTTCTCCAAAAATACTAGACACAAAGGTTGAAAGGTGCGACACGCTCGAGACACACACCCCTCTCACCGCTCCATGCTGTTTCCTCCTCCTTGACCCCACTCCCAGGCTCCTGACACCTCCTCCTGATTGGCTGCTGCTGGGTAATGCAGGCAATCAGGATGCAGAAAGCTGCCCAGCCCCCTAGCAGCAGCCCTGCTCAGTGATATCCCACGGCCCCACAAGCCAGTCAGGTCACTGTCCAGAGCGGTAATACCGGTATACACATACACGCCCAGAGAGGTAATACCGGTATACACATACACGCCCAGAGAGGTAATACCGGTATACACATACACGCGCAGAGAGGTAATACCGGTATACACATACACGCCCAGAGAGGTAATACCGGTATACACACATGTCCAGTATTAACCTCTTATTTTGTACTGGACAGAGTCCAAATACAGGACCGTCCGATTCAGTGCTGGACACCTGGTAACCCTAGTCACGCAGGTCTGTTGGTGATAGTCTGATGAGGAAGGAATAAGATTTATTCATTAGGAGTTCGCGGGACAAATATTTTCTAGCAGGGGGGGGGGGGGGCGCAGTGTAAGACAGGCTGGGAACCTGGGGTATAATAGGTATATAGTAGGTATTCAGACGTTCTGTTAAAGAGAGAGCGGGTCTCAGCTTGTTGAACTGAAATGAATTTCGCTTCACCACACCCAGCCCCGCCGGAGCTGCAGAAACTCCTCTATGTAACCCTTTCCCTGCCGCTCATTTCAAAGGATCCCAGCACTTATAGTCGGGCCACTTCTAGCATTTTATTTTAGCAACCTCCGCTGAAGCGACAGCAAAATCCCCAGGCAGGGAATGGTGCCTCTTCTACCGGTTTATACACATTTAAAGCAGTTTATTCATGTTGGAGTTGAAAATGCCAATCCCCCTGCCCTGCCAAAACAAGGCCTCAATACCTGGTAAACAGTGTGACTGTTTTAATTGTGTTCTTCTCACTAATCTAGCCGGGCTAAAAGCAAAGATCGGGCTGCTTTCGTTTCTCTGGAAATTACAGACGAACGAACTTGAAAAGAAAACTATTTAAATTTGTATGATTAAAAAAAAAAAAGTAAAGATATCACTGTGATTGAACCCCTTATAATATATAACATGTCCCTGCCATTATTATACTTCGATCCTAGTAAGGAACTAGGGTGACTGAATCTTTCTAGAGTATAACGCAGACGTTACAATCCAAATCCTAATAAACCTGATCATCACGGCCATGGGCACCAGAGCAGCAGAAACTGCTGGAAACTACCGGGCAAATCTTACCTGGGAATAGGTAATAGTCTATCGAGACACCATTTCGGTCAATCGACAGTCGCACAGGAATGAGCGTTACTGTGTTATTTTGACTCATGCAGGCAAGGCCACAGTGTGGGGGATCTGCTATATTATATTGATTATGTGATGATTAGTATTAATATATTATTGAATTGTAAATGTGTTTTATAGAGAGTTGTGATCAGATATATGGAATTGGTGCGTTTGGGATTCGGCCCTAAAGCCAGGTCCGCAGAGGCCAGCTTGTGGCGCGCGCACAGCGTGCGCGCCCCACCCCACAGCACAATCCTCTTAAGGGGGCAGGCCCCCAGTGGCAGTCCGGGTTGCCACCTTCGACTGACGGCCAAACCGGAGATTTTATTTTATTTTAAATGACCCACTGTTGCCAGAACAACGGCACGCACGGCAACGTCACGCGGCGTATTGCCATGACAAAGTGGCACGCATCCACGTCAGTGACATGGGTCTCATTGTCATTGGCAACGGAATCACGTAATGCGGTTACGTCACGTGACGTTCCCGTATGGCATCGCCAAGGCAAGGCCATTTTACGCACGCGCCTTATTGGACAGTAGTGGTAGGGGCGATGACGAAGACATTGCTTGTGGCAGGTCGAGTTGGCTGCGGTAATGTACATGGAATTGTATAAGCTTATGCATTTCTATTATTTATACACCAACACTGATGACAATCTCACCAAAAAAACATCGTGATCACTAGTGGCCGTCGGTAGCAGCGCAGCAGCAGCAAGTTGCAACACACAAAGAGACAGTGGGTGGGTGGGGGGGGGAGACAGACACAGCACCCTACAGCACACATCACAAACACCACACACATCAGAGACACACACGGGACACAGCACGAGCACAGCAAACCAGACGGACCACACCACTATCACAAATCACAGTCACAACACACAACACAAAAACCACACAACAAATATAGATACAAAAACAACAAACAAAAACACACACCTATATATACACACACACACACACACAACACACACACACATATATATAAACACACGACAAAATATACCAAACACACACATATATATACACACACACCACCACACAATATATACACCACACACCACACACACACTATAAATATATTAAATATATATTTAGAACCATCCCAGTGCACCTTAGTAATAATAAACAAAACTTGAAGCAGGGGGGGAACAGGCACTGAAGCAGCACCCGAGCAGGAGGAGGAGGAAGGGAGCCAGAGAAGACGGAGTGACAGTGACAGTGGGATTCAGTGCAGCACTGAGCACGTGGCATCGCAATGCAGGGCGGGCAGGGCAGGAGGCAACGGTGAGTGACCTGTAGCTGGCTGCAGTGGAGACAAAGAAAGTCAGGAAGACTTGACTTCCGAATTGGGGGTATGGGAGACGCTCGTGTGTGTGTGCGCACGCAGCACCCTCCACACAAGCCGTACAATCCTCTGACGTCCCGGTCCTGTCATGCGCAACCACTGCTCACTGCCGTCAGACCACCCGCCAACCCGGGAGATTTCAGGGACCAAACCCCGTTAGCCCGGAGAAAGGGATGCCACCCAACCCGAAGTCTCCGGGTTTGAAACCCGGAGAGGTGGCAACCCGGTGGCCGTGCGTGGGCGCGCAAAGCGCTGATGACGCGTACGCGGCAGGAAGACCAATTTTGTCTTCTCGTGCTGCGACGCGATGCGTGGTCGGCGGGCAGCCAATGGAAGGCCGATATGCCCCGTAATGGCCACACCCCCGTCATGGCCCTTCCCCCCGCGCATCCGATCACTCCCTACCGACCGCAGTTGAGGCTTTATCTGTGCACGCGCCGCCAGCAGCAGCAAATATATTGAGGGCTGCAAAACTCCCTCCAAGGCCACATTATATCAGCAAGGAATGACCGTGAGTGAACCATTCAGCCATTAGAGGGAGACAGAAAGCCTCACAAATCCCGTTTTCCCTCACAACTCCCCAGGTTCATGACATGTCCCTGCGGTGAATGTGTTTGAAAACTTCCCTGGGCACGGCCAGCGACGTGAAACCTGGCTGAGAGCGACATGTTACACATCATTAAATGGACGAGCCATGCACTGTATGGGACTCCCTTAGCTACTGGACCCGGGCAGTCCGGCATGTAACCCCCGCCTTTCATGTTTCGCCTTTCAAACATTAGATCAGGGGGTTAACGGTATTTTGGTCCCAAAGCCTGGCCTGTAAGGGTTCAGAGCGATTGAAGGGGTTTCCAGGTGTCTTTTTCAGTATTGAACCGGACTGTCCTGTATTTGGACAATGTCCAGTACATTTTAGAGGTAATACTGGACGTGTATGTGTATACCGGTCTAACCTCTGGGCGTTTATGTGTATACCGGTATGACCACTCTGGGCTGTATGGGTTATACCGGTATATCTCTCTGGGCGTTGTATGTGTTTATACCGAGTGTATTACTCTCTGGGCGATGTTTGTATGTTCTATATACCGGTATTAAATTCTGGGCGTGTATGTGTCTATACCGTTATTACCTCTCTGGGCGTGTATGTGGTTTATACCGGTATTACCTCTATGGGCGTGTATATGTGTTACTGGGATTACCTCTCTGGGCGTGTATATGTGTATAACGTATTACCTCTCTCGGCGGTGTATGTGTATACCGGTATACCTCTCTGGCGTGTGTTGTTGTATACCGGTATTACCTCTCTGGGCGTGTTGTATGTGTTATACGGTATTACCTTCTCTGGGCGTGTATGTGTATACCGGATTACCCTCTCGGGGCGTGTATGTGTTGTATACGGTCTACCTCTCTGGCGTGTATGTGTCTACCGGATTACCTCTATGGGCGTTTGTATGTGTATACCGGTATTACCTCCCTGGGCGTGTATTTGTATGGATACCGGTATTACTCTTGGCGTTATGTGTATACAGGTATTACTCCTCTGGGCGTGATGTGTTATACCGGTATTTTACCTCTCGGGCGTGTATTGTTTACCGGTATTTATTATCTCTTTGGACATGTATGTGTATACCGGTATTACACTCTGGGGCGTGTAGTGTATACTGATACCCTCTGGTGTATGTGTACGTTTGTATTACCGGATTACCTATATGCTGGGGTATGTGTATACCCGTTTATTACCTATCTGGGTGTGTAGGTGTAATACCGGTATTACCTCTCAGGGCGGGTATGGGTATAACGGTATTACCTCTCTGGGCGTGTATGTGTATAACGGTATTACCTCTTGGGCGGTATGTGTTGTAGACCGGTATTACATCTCTGGGAGTGTATGTGCTACCGGTATTACCTCTATGGACATGTATGTGTTTATACCGGTATTACCTCTCTGGACATGTATGTGTATACCGGTTTACTCTCGGGCGGTTGTGTTATACCGGGATTACCTCTCTGGGCGGTACTGTTATACGGTAATACCTATCTGGGGTGTAGTGTATACGGTATTACCTCTCTGGACATGTTGTGTTCTATTACCGGTATTCCCTCTCTGGGCGTGTAGTGGTATACCGGGATTTACCTCTAGGGGCGTGTATGTGTTATACCGGTCATTACCTCTATGGGCGTGTGTGTTTATACCGGTATTACATCTCTGGGCGTTGATGTGTTATAACCGTATACCTCTCGGACATGTGATGTGTAGACCGGTATTAACCTCTCTGGACATGTATGTGTTATAACGGGATACCTTATGGGCGTGTATGTGTATACCGCGTATTACCTCTCGGCGTGTATGTGTTATACCGGGATTACCTCTCGGGCGTGTTGTCAGGTGTATACCGGTTATTACCTCTCTGGGCGTGTATGTGTATTACGGTATTACCCTCTGGGTGTGTATGTGTTTATAACGGTTAGTTACCTCTCGGGCGTGTATGTGTATACCGGTATACCTATCTGGGCATGTATGTGTATACCGGTATTACCTCTCTGGGGTGTATGTGATACCGGTGATTACCTCTCTGGGCGTGTATGGTATAACGGTATACCTCTCTGCGACATGTATGTGTATACCGGTATTACTCTCTGGGCGTGATTGTTATACGGTAGTACCTCTCTGGGAGTTGTATGTGTTTATACCGGTATTACCTCTTGAAGGCCGTGTATGTGTTATACCGGTATACCTCTCTGGGCGTGTATGTGTTATAACGGTATTACCTATCGGCCGGTATGTGGATCCGTGTATTACCTCTATGGGCGTGCATGTGGATACCGGTATTACTCTAGGGGAGGGAGTGTATATGTGTAAAAGGGAGAAATATGATGGGCGACGTATTGTAGAGCGGTATTACCTCTCTGGGCGTGGATGTGTTATAAAGGTATACCTCTCGGACATGTATGTGTATTAACGGTATTTACCTCTTCTGGGAGTTGTATGTGTTATACCGGTATTACCTCTTGGGTTGTCTGTTTGTGTTATTAGGTATTAAATATAGGGGCCGGTGGAGTGTGTTTAGACGGTATACCTCTCTGCGGCGTTAGTAATACGTAGATGCTCTCTGGGCGTGATGTGTTTATACCGGTATTCCTCTTTCTGGGTGTGTATGTTGTATACCGGTATTACCTCTCTGGAGTGTATGTGTATACCGGTGATTACCTCTCTGGGCGTGTATGTATTATACGGTATAATCTCGGACATGTATGGTATACCTGGTATGACCTATCTGGGAGTGTATGTGTTATAAAGGTAATTAAATATGAGAGGGGTGCTTTGGGTGTGTTGTTATATCGGTATTCACCCTCTGGGGTGTATGGTATACCGCGTAGACCTCTCTGGGCGTGTATGTATTATACCGTATTGCTCTCTGGGCGTGTATGTGTATAACACGTATTACACATTTGAGGCGTGTATGTGTATACCGGTATTACCTCTTTGGGCTGTGTAGTTTGTATACCGGTTATTACCTCTCCTGGGCTGTATGTGTTATTACCGGTATTTACCTCTCTGGGCGGGGTATGGGTACCGGTATTACCTACTCTGGACTGTATGTGTACCGGTATTACCTCCTGGGAGTGTATGTGTATACGGTATTACCTCTCTGGGTGTTGTTGTGTATACGTATTACCTCTCTGGGCGTGTTATGTGTATACGCGTAGTACCTCTGGGCGTGTTGTATATCCGGTATTGCCTCTCTGGGCGTGTATGTGTATACCGGTACTTACCTCTCTGGGCGTGTATGTGTATACGGTATTACCTCCTGGGCGTGTATGTGTATACCGGTATTACCTCTCTGGCTATGGGTTACCGGTATGACCTCTGGGCTGTATGTATACGGTATTACCTCTCTGGGCGGTATGTGTATACCGGTATTACTCTTAGCATTGGATGTGTATGTAAACCGGTATTACCTCCTGGCGTGTAATGTGTGATACCGTAGGTTACCTCTCTGGGCGGGATGTGTATACGGTAGTGACCTCTCTTGTATTATAGGGACCCGACCGGCTTGGGGCGGGGCCCGCGCGCAGGATATACCCGAGCAGGGCTGTGCTAGGGGCAGGGCAGTTCCTCCATCATGTTTGGCTGCTGTTGGGAATTGCAGCCAATTAGGAGGAGGGTGTCAGGAGCCTGGAGCGGGGCCAGGAGAGGAGGAGGAAAACAGCATGAGCGGAGAGGAGAAGTGGTGTTGTTGTAGGTGTGCTCTAGTTGTGGCAACTTTCACTTTGTGTCCAGTATTTTTGGAGATCCACCTGGCGCCCTACATGTATCCATGAACATACCACTAGTAGGGATACAAGATACTTGCCGTGGGTTGGTAACTAGTGTGTAACCATAACGCAGACACATTTGTCATTTCCCCAGGGAGGGCTCTGAGACGTAGTCACACCAAGATGGCGGTGAGTCTATCCCCAAGTCCCAAGTGCTATGGCAATCAAGAATGGAGGGTGCGGGCCAGGGTGGGCAGCCGGCTTCAGCAAAAATACTGGTGACTGAGAAAGTTGCGAGACACGCACACGATCGAGAGACAAACACACCACGGCACCTTTCTCTCTGCTCTCCGCTCCAGGCTGTTTTCCTCCTCTCATGGGCCCCACCCTTGGTCCCAAACACCTCCTCTGATTGGGCTGTATTACCAGCAGCCAGCCAATCAGGATGGAAGAAGCTGCTCATCCCTTACGCCATGCTCTCTCCCTGCTCGGGGAAGGAAATTCCTTAGGGCCCCCCCTAAGCAGCGGCCCTGCTCTCTCCCCTGGGAATATGGGCCCGCCCCAAAGCCTTGTCATAGGTCGTCAGAGAGGTAATACCGGTATACACATACACGCCAGAGAGTGTAATACCGTGATACTACACACCCAGAGAGGTAATAACCGGTATACACATACACGCCAGAGAGGTAATACCGGTATACACATACACGCCCAGAGAGGTATACCGGTATACACATCACACGCCCAGAGAGGTAATACGTAACACATACACCCCAGAGAGGTATACCGGTTACAATCACGAACGGAAGAGGTATACCGGTATCACACATACACGCCCAGAGGTAATACCGGTATACACCTACGAACTCCCAGAGAGGTAATACCGGTATACACATACACGCCCAGAGAGGATACCGGTATACACATACACGAAACCAGAGAAGGTAATACCGGTAGTACACATAACACCCAGAGAGGTAATACCGGTATACACACACACGGCCCAGAGAGGTAATACCGTTATACACATACACCCCAGAGAGGTAATACCGGTATACACACAACGCCCAGAGAGGTAATACCGTATACACATACACGCCCAGAGAGATAATACCGGTATACACATACACGCCCAAGAGGTATACCGGTCATACAATACACTCCCAAGAGGTAAACCGGATATAACATACACGCCCAGAGAGGTAATACCGTATACACATACACCCCAGAGAGGTATACCGTATACACATAACGCAGAGAGGTGAGAGGTAATACACGGGATACACACTACACGCCCAGAGAGGGTAATACCGTATACACATACACGCCCAGAGAGGTAATACCGGTATAACCCATACACGCCAGAGAGTGGTAATACCGGTTACACATACACAGCCCAGAGAGGTAATACCGGTATACACATACACGCCCAGAGAGGTAATACCGGTTACACATACACACCCAGAGAGGTAAATACCGGTATACACATACACGCCCACCAGAGAAGTAATACCGTATACACATCACCCCCAGAGAGGTAATACCGTATACACATACACGACCCACACGAGACCCCCGGGGTAAACCGTATACCATACACGCCCAGAGAGGTAATACCAGTATAACACTACCGCCCCAGAGAGGTACACCGGTATACACTACACGCCCAGAGAGGTAATACGGTATACACATACACCCCAGAGAGGTAATACCGGTATACACATAAACCGCCAGAGAGGTATAAGCGGTATACACATACAGCCAGGAGGTAATACCGGTATAACACATACACGCCCAGAAGGTAATACGGTATACACATACACGCCCAGAGAGTAATTACCGGATACAAATACATACGTCAGAGACGCGTAATACCGGTTTTACACATACACGCCAGAGAGGTAATACCGTATTACAAATGACACGCCAGGAGATGGTAATACCGGTATACAAATATAGGTTCAGAGAGGTAATACCGGTATACACATACACGCCCAGAGAGGTAAGACCGGTATAAAATACACGCCCGAGAGGTAATACCGGTATACACATACAGCACGCGAGAGAAGGTAATACCGTTTTTATTTAATCACATTGTTGAGAGTAGGTGGTCAAAGAGATAATACTGCGATACAATACACGACCAGAGAGGAAACCCGTATAACATACACACCCAGGAGTGTGGTAAGACCGAGTATACACATACACGCCCAGAGAGGTAATACCGGTATACACATACACGCCCAGAGAGGTAATACCGGTATACACATACATGTCCAAAGAGATAATACTGGTATACACATACACGCCCAGAGAGGTAATACCCGTATACACATACACACCCAGAGAGGTAATACCGGTATACACATACACGCCCAGAGAGGTAATACCGGTATACACATACACGCCCAGAGAGGTAATACCGGTATACACATACACGTCCAGCGAGGTAATACCGGTATACACATACACGCCCAGAGAGGTAATACCGGAATACACATACACGCCCAGAGAGGTAATACCGGTATACACATACACGCCCAGAGAGGTAATACCGGTATACATATACACGCCCAGAGAGGTAATACCCGTATGTCCCACATTAATAGGGTGACCATGCGTGCCGGATTTTAATTAAACGTCGCGGTTTCCCGACTATTTTCTCCAAATTGTTCAGATTTTCCGGGTTTTTTTTTAGCTTTTCCCTGTTTGCACGCACTTATAACTCTTCAACCCGTGAAAATGCACACGGCGTGTTTTCATGCAAGCGATCCTACCAAAAAGTAAACATATTGGACATATGTATTGTATGTCTTTATTTATATAGCGCCAAAAGCGTACTCAGCGCTTCACAAAGATACAGTACAGGGAATTATAATAATACAATAAGTGCAGCAAAATCAGACAATAGGAAAGGAAATCCCTGCCCCGAAGAGCTTACAATCTAAGAGGTTTGAGGGGATACTTACAGAGACAGCAGGTGAGGGAGTAAGTGCTGTGTGTTGGTAAACTCTAATGTAACGATGTATTAATATAAGCCAAAGCGTCATTTGGTACACTGGAGGATGTGTATTGTTAGGGGGATGTAATACACCACAACACAACAATACAGCGTAAATGGGGACGCTATTACACCAACACCATTATAATAATTATTCTTAAGTGATGTAATTTGTTTTAGAAATAATCTTTTAATGTGTCCCGGTTTATACTTCAGAAAATACGTTCATCCTAAGTATGAATATATAGAACAAATTGCAGAAAGGCGCTACCCCAATTGTGACTGAAGTGTATAAACATATTAACGTAACAGTGTATATGTGATATAATAATAATAATAACAGTGGGATATAGTATGTATGTATAGCTTTATTTATATAGCGTAATTTATGTACATAGCGCTTCACGTACACGTGACACGATAATATAACGCAGAGTGGGAAGACGCGCTTCAGGTATAAAAGTAATATTATGTAAAGGAGTCCCTGACCCGAAGAGCTCACACTCTATGTGGTAAGAACGTACAGACGGTAGGAGGGTGTGCTGGTCAGTGCGTCTGCAGGGCGCCGCGGTCAGTGCGTCCGAGACGTATAGTATCAGCCACGGAGCTACTCGGATGCTGCGTTACTGCGGTGTGGGGCAGTTACCTTACCCCCCGGGCATTCCAGAGGTGTGGGGGCCTCCCGCGCTAGCTGGTATCCTGCGCATGCGCGAGCTAACTGTCAAGGCGGCGCCCTGCTCCGCTAGCCGACGGGCCGGTGGCAACGCGATCGCGGCCGTAGCGACGGCCCGATCGCGTCCCCGGCAACCGGCCTGCTCGCCGCTCGCGTCCCCGGCAACCGCCCGACCCGCTTCCCTAGCAACCGGCCGCACAGCAACACCGCGCGCTCGCAACGGTGAAAGAGGAGGCGAGTGCGCGAGGGGGGGGGACAAGGGAGGGGGCGAGTGCGCGAGGGGGACCTGGCTACACCGGTATACACATACACACACACACAGAGAGGTAATACCGGAATACACATACACGCCCAGAGAGGTAATACCGGTATACACATACACGCCCAGAGAGGTAATACCGGTATACACATACACGCCCAGAGAGGTAATACCGGTATACACTGCTTCCCAGGCGGGAGGTAAGCGCGGGAGGGGGGGGGGGGGGGGGGAGGGTTGGCGGGGAGCGGGAGCAGGCTGGTCCCATACCTGCCCGGTGTGGGGGGGGTGGGGGGGGGGGGGGGGGGAAGCTGGGGAATGATGGCGCGCACGGGGAGAGGCTGACGCTGCATTGGTGGTTCTGTGGGTGGCGCGGGGAGGTGTCCCCCAGCCCCCAATCCCCCCGGGGGAGCTGTGAAGGGGCCAGCTTGTGGGCGCGCAGGGCTCCCGCATGGCACCACCTCCCCCTCCTGACCTCGGTTCCTCCTCGGTTGAAGGAGAGGGGTGCGAGGGTTTGCAAACACTCGTTTCCTCCCCCAACCCCACGCATGGCCGCGCCCCCCCCCGACCCACTTTGGCCACGCCCCCCCCGCGCCAAAAAAAGTCAGCTGCAGACCGCAGTGCAGTGACTTTCACGCGCCGCCTGTTTGCAGTGCGGGCGCGCTGTCTGAGGCAGCGGGGCCTTAGCAAGCGTGTGTTCCATCTGTCCCCCTTCTACCAATACATAATAAATACACCCCCCACGTCAGCTCCCTCACACTCTGTCCCACACACAGCTTCCGACGTCAGCGCGTTCTGGCGCGCGCCAGCGTGGGACAGAGTGTGAGGGAGAGAAACCTGCAGCAGGGGAGAGCTGGTGCCCGGCAGCAACTGCTTCGTGCGCCCGCCGGCCCGCCAGTCACCACCGGGTCCCGGTCTGTCCCCCCGTCGGCTGCAGCATACCAGGGGGAGAGCGGGCCCCCCCAAGAGTGCGGACCCCCCGGGTTATATCAACGCCCCTGATTAGGGGTTAGTGGAAAACAATTATTTTCTAGCAGGGGGTGCACAATGTAAAAAATGAGTGGGATCCCAGTGCCGCAGCAGGTAAATATGGGCGAGTGTGGCATTTGTAAGAAAATGCAGACTATTATGAACATCATTTACGAGTTCATTTTGTAAGCACGAGAGGTTGAACTGTGGAAGTTCCCTTTGCTTCTCCATTTTGTTGTGTGTCGCTGTGTACGTAGCATGTTCCTCCTTTACTCCCATGAGCCTTTTCTGTTGATACTCTGCTTTAGGTGTATTCAGGTATACATGCTACTTCCATAGTGGGTAGGGTGCCAGGTGGCTTCTCAAAAAAAATAAATGGATACAATGGTAAAAGGTGCGATGCGTTCGAGACACACACCTCTCTCCGCTCTATGCTGTTTCCTCCTCTCCATGGCCCCACCTCCAGGCTCCTGACATCTCCTCTGCATTACCCAGCAGCAGCCAATCAGGCTGGAGGAAGCTGCCCAGCATCCCAGCAACAGCCCTGCTCTCTCCTGCTCGGGGAAATCCCGCGGCTCCCTCAAGCCGGTCAGGTCACTATGTCCAGAGAGGTAACACCGGTATACACATACACGCCCAGAGAGGTAATACCGGTATACACATACACGCCCAGAGAGGTAACACCGGTATACACATACACGCCCAGAGAGGTAATACCAGTATACACATACACACCCAGAGAGGTAATACCGGTATACACATACACTATATATATATATATATATATATATATATTTGTGTATATATCTATAACTGTTACATGGGACTTGTCAGTCAAATACCCCCCACTCACCGGCCAGAAAATGAAGTCGCATATATCCCGATATGTCATGTTGTGCTGATCTATTTCTAACGTAACATTTTTGGAACCCGTCCTGTTCCCCTGTGTAATATTCCCCCGGCAGAGGCTGTTACTGTGGCAGCCTGTGTTGTCTCAATAAGTGTGAATGGCAGTGGCCATTTTAAGCTCCCAGTAACGGATACCTCCCGGGGGGGGGGAGTGGGGGAGCGGGTTGCCGAAACTGGCATTGATAGGGACCACCCGTTACCCCCCTCAGGCTGTGAGGGGTTAACAGGCTTAGCTTGTCTCGACAACACACACAGTACCACTACTTTTTTTCCCCCCAAGGCCCTCGCACCGCTGGTTTCCCCGTGCACCCTCTCTCCTCCCCCCCCAGCCACACCTGCCTCCATGTCACAGGTGACCCGACTCGCCGTACTCACAATGAAAATCCCCGTCTCTAAAGCAGCACAGAAAGCGGCAGCTGTTGCCGAAGCAACACGCCACCCCCCCCCCCCTTCCCCGAGGCGAGAGGCAGGGGGCGTGCGCTGAGACGCAGGAAAGGCTGGGATGTCCCAGAGCGCAGAGAGGGAGCCGGCAGTGAGAGCGGAGAGTGTCTCTTATACCCCAGGGCCCAAGAGTCCCGCGCTGCTCAGAGGGTATGATGTATGTATGGGTGAGTACAGATGGGACCGCGAGCCCGGGGGGGGGGGGGGGGAGGGCGGCTGCCTGTACGAGTATGTATTTCTATATAGATATATAGCGTTTAATATACCCAGACGCACATGTAAGTGTATGCTTGTGCACGCCAAATAAACATTGCAATGCTTCTGAAACACTCAGGTGCAGCGCGTTATATTATCAGATCCATTAGAGATCATATATTTCTATACTGCACCTGCTTATAATGCACAGATTTTCCATAGGGTTCAATGGCAGTCACAATGCAGAATATCACACAATATGCCACGATAATGCACCAGCGTGTGTGTGTATGTATCTGTATCTGTGTGTTGGTGTGTGTGTGTGTGTATGTGTGTGTGTGTGTGTGTGTGTGTGTGTGTATCTGTATCTGTGTGTGTATCTGTATCTGTATCTGTGTGTGTGTGTGTGTATATCTGTGTGTGTGTGTGTATATCTGTGTGTGTGTGTGTATATCTGTGTGTGTGTGTGTATATCTGTGTGTGTGCGCGCGCGGTGATCTGTGCCTCTGCAGTGCATTGTATACAGAGCTCGTCGCTGTATTTCAGTGTCTGCCAAAGCGTTTGCACGTTACTGGAATGCAGGGAGAAGTGGGAGCATCTCTCTATTACACACTGGGTCTCCCACTTCAGATGCCAGCCTATCCCCACCTGTGCTTTATAACGCCGCCATAATATACTTCTCCTAAGCACGCCGCTGCCCGCTTGCAGACTGCCATGCTGCGCGGGTGTGTGCCCTTGGAGTGTCACCCCTGCGGTGGCAGCTTCATTGCACCGTGCTGTGGGGGCCGGTGTGGGGGCAGGTGTGAGATCCTGTGTGGGGGCAGGTGTGAGATCCTGTGTGGGCCGGGTGTGGATCCTGTGGGGGCACGGTGTAGATCCTGTGTGGGCCCGGTGTGGGAGATCCTGTGTGGGGGGCCGGTGTGGGATCCTGTGGTGGCGTCCTGGTGTGGGGCCGGTGTGGGATTCCTGTGTGGGGGCCGGTGTGGATCCTGTGTGGGTGCCGGTGTGGGATCCTGTGTGTGGGCCGGTGGTGGGATCCGTGTGGGGCCGGTGTGGGATCCTGTGTGGGGGCCGGTTGTGGGGATTCTGTGTGGGGGCCGGTGTGGGATCCTGTGTGGGGTCCGGTGGTATTGTGGGATCCTGTTGGGGGCCGTGTGGGATCCTGTGTGGGGCCGGTGTGGGATCCTGTGTGGGGGCCGTGTGGGGATTCTCTGTGTGGGGGCCGGTGTGGGATTCTGTGTGGGGGCCGGTGTGGGATCCTGTGTGGGGGCCGGTGTGGGATCCTGTGTGGGGGCCGGTGTGGGATTCTGTGTGGGGGCCGGTGTGAGACCCCTGTTTGTTACGGAGTAGCGGTAGGGAATTGGCGGGTACCTGTTCCCGTGGGTGAAGCCCCGGAAGATCTCTGCTGCTCAATACTCGGACTACGGCGCACTCTGGCTTTCTTCCCAGCATGCTCTGTTCCGCATTGCTCTTCTTCCTTACTGGCAGGCGGTGGCGATAGCTGTAAGGAAAGGGCACCGCTCGCAATGCCGCCTGCTACCCACTTCAAAGATCATCACATATTAACCCTTTAGCTCCACAGGGGGCCTAAAACCCATTGCGTTGCTCTCCCCTCTGGCGCTGTAGCGGCACAACGTTTTTTTTCCTGCTGCGTATTAAGCGTTTTTCATGCTAAGGGCGGGGGGAGCGGTGTAGCGGTTAAGGTAGCGAAACCTTCTTTGCTGCCGAAGGAAATTGTTTTGTAAAAACCGTGTGTACAACGTAACTGGTTAAACGGTTTGAACTGGCGCAAGGTTTCGGAGTCGTTCATTTAAGCGCCGTGTAATATTCCGGAGAACGAACGCGGGTGTGAGGCCCGGGCCCCAGGCTCCCTGAAGCCTGCCGCGAGGTAGCACGGCCGGAACGCATTGGAATGAATGGGAGTTAGTGAGATGTGCTGGAGCTTAGCACCATGTAGTGAATATGGGCCTAAGAGGACATTAAACCCGGTGTCCAGCTTCTGTTTACAATGTCCTCCAACCAAGTTTAAAACGGGACTGAAAGATACATGGGGATATCCGCCACGCGGCTCTAATCCCTTTGTTGTGTCGCTGCCGTTGGTTCACCTTGGTCTCCAGATGGGGCTGCAGCGTGGAAGTGTTAGCCTGGGATATTTCTGGGTTCAGTCCAAGCCTCGGTTACTTCTGCTCACTCTGTGCCGGGAGGTGAAGCGTTGTTTCTCAGCATGCCCACAATGCATTGCGGCGCTGGAGGCTGCCAGGCTTCCCATGGACGCTTCCAGATTTCTTGTTATTGCTTTGAAGCAGCAGCCTGCGTTGCTTATTTTAATGACTTTTTTTTTTTTTAAACTGTTTCACCTGAACCGGGCGGTACCACGGAGACCCCCGACCTCCGGGGACCCCCACAGTACCCGCCCGATGAGCAGCTTTGTCCCCAGGTTCAAGAACACTTTCCAGGCGGACACAAAATGGCCGGGTGGGGGGGGGGTCGTCATGTCTCACTGTGGCGGCCATTACAAAGTCGCGACTTTATCGGGAGGTCGATGCGACCTAATATTCGAGACCCGGCAGCCATGATCTCTGCAGTTTCCCTCCACACACCTGTGAAAACCCGCTGCATGAATACTAGAAATATCTCCGGTACCAGGGAGTCCGGGGAGATCGGGTCACCGCGGATGGGAGGGGGACCCCTCCTCTCCAGGTGAAATAGAAGAAGAAAAAAACAATCGTTTTGGCGGGATTACTGCTTTTAAAGGCTACTATGAATATCAAAATGACCATCTTTGCAGAATTGACGCAGCATTTTGGTCCAAAATGCACATTTATTAGGATATATATATATATATATTAGGATATAATATATATATATAGTGCTGACACATACCGCAGTGTAGTACAGTGGATTGTCCAATGACACCCATGCTGTATCCCACCTTTCCACGAACCTGTTCCTTTTGTTCGCGAACCTTATCTGCACATCAGCATTATTATTTTTTGATCGCCCCGTGTCATCTGCTCCGCGCGACATACACAAGGTGACCCTGGTCTTAAATAATTAAATATACCAAATTCAGTTCGGTTACACGCTGACGGAGCTGTGCGCGGGTAGAAAGTGGAAATTGAATACAACCGTTAACTAAGTGGGACGATCGTTGATTAATCCTGTTGCCAGCTGGGGTGTCTTGTTTTGTATTTTGTGGTTGAAAACCTTAAATAACTTGTACTTCTCCGTTCCCCGCAGCAGTCCCCACCAGCGACATGTCACACATCGGCCTTGTTTGCTTGTACTATGTTAGCGGATCAAAATAGCGCTTGTCAGGCCGCAATCCAGGCCAAATAAAAGTTTGAAAAGACCAGCCCAGCCAAATATTGTCTTTAAAAAAAAAACCCATTTAAAGGCGCAGGTATGCGGACTGCGGGATTGCTACCTATAATTAGGGATTCCGGTTTTTGGTTTTAACCGATAAACCCCCGGGAAAAACAATCCGTTAAAACCTCTAAAAACCGGAAACGACACGCCGTGTCCTGTTGAGTTCCAGCCCAACTAAAATGAGTGCGCCGTTGGATGTCCCTGCAGCTGAACCCCGTTAATTTCGCCTCCAGGAACCCCCTGTTTCCTGAGATGCAGACCGCCGAAGGGGGTGCCGGTCGGCGCTCGGCTAGCAGGGGTCACGTAATGGCGGAGTATCAAAGCTCCCCGCGCCCTGCCAGCCAATAGAAAGCTGTGAGGTCATCAGGTCCGGCTTCCTATTGGCCCGCGTGATGCTGGAGCTTTTAAATTTGGCCGAGATACCGTCACCCCTGTGGCGGTCTGTATCCCGGGACCCAGGGGGTCCCCCGAGCTGAAATTAATGGGGTTCAGCTCCGGAAACCACCTGCTTCAATCCTATGTGAAAAATAACAAGGAATTGCTCCTTTAAGATGTGTCAATTTTTTTCCATTGGTAACACTGATAAAAACTGATAAAAAAAATAAATTATAATATATATTTTAATAAAATCAAAACACCGATTTTACAAACAAACACCGGAACCCTTTACCAGTACTGTGGCATCAAGAAACCGGAAAATACAGATCCTGAGCCCAACATGGTCTGGGACCGTGTTTCCCAGCCAGGGGTGCCTCACACTAACCTTAAGGGTGCCCTAATTGTGTGCGCAGTCAGCGTATCAAACCCCAATGCGGCCATGTATTTCCGAATGTATTGCTGGGTTTTACAATGGCAGAGCAGGGTGGCGCGCCGGCCTGGTCCTTTTCTTCCATGCTGTAACGCAGGACGGCGAGGGGGTAGGTGCGAGGAGGCCTTTTTATTGGACCAACAAAGTAGTTGATATGCTAAAACAAGTGGAGGAAACCCCCCAAAAGCAGAGCTCAAGAGCATGTGAGTAGGCACTAGTAGATAAATCTGAAGATAGACATCAAAGATCTTTGACAAAGTGCCCGTCTGGCACGAAACGCGTCGGAGGATCCTCCTCGGGGTACCTGCAGCGGCGTTCTATGGATTGCAGACCCCAGTAAACAGCATTTTTAAGTGACCCAGCGGCATCAGTCTCTCCTTGGCACGTCGGTGTATGCCGCCCACGGGCATCTCCTTCCTGGCGGAAGCAACTCTTATTTAGTTGATATGTTACACTGGGGGTCGCAGGCAACTCCAGCCCTCAAGGGCCACCAAACAGACCAAGTTTTCAGGGTATCCCTGCTTCAGCACCGGTGGCTCAATCAGTGGCTCAGTCTTCCACCTGTGCTGAAGCAGGGAGATCCTGAAAGCCCGATGTTGGCCCTGGAGGGCTGGAGTTGCCCAGCGTGACATATCACCTTTTATCATCCCCAGCTGTTCTCATCGCACCCACTCCCTCTCCCTGCTTTGTTACTACAGGAGTTTTACTATGACATGTGCAATTACCGTGCTGGTGAGGTGACGGCTTGTAAGTGTGAAAGGATGCTGTAATTAGAGACTTCTTTTCAGTTTCTACACAGTTAAAATGGAATTTAAATAAATGCGCGGATTGTTAAAATAGTGGGGTGGAGGGGGGGGGGGTGGGGGGGAGGATGCCCTTTGGGGAAAAAAGGTTGAGAAACACAAATTTTGGAACTGTACGAATGTGGAGATTATTGTCTTTGAGGGTATCGAGACTCAATGTAGTATTCTTGTGAGAATGTCTTAATCTAATGCTGAACTTGGTCAATACGCCCTTAAATACTTTTGCAGTACCTTTTTCGGGTCTATTACCTTTTGGGGAAACGTTAGTAGTACCTTTTCCAGTGTAGTACTTTTTTGGGGGGGATCTCTGACCTTTTGTAGTATCTTTTTTTTAAATGTAGTACCTTTGTTGGATGTGTAACCTTTTTTTTGTTGTACCGTGGGAAGACGTTAAGTGTCCCCGCGGGAGGGTGGGGAAGGGGTGCGGGTGCCATCGGAGGGTGGGGAAGGGGTTACGTGTCCATCGGGAGGGGGAAGGGGTTACGTGTCCCATCGGGGGGTGGGGAAGGGGTTACGTGTCCAGCGGAGGGTGGGGAAGGGGTTACGTGTCCCATCGGGAGGGTGGGGAAGGGGTTACGTGTCCCATCGGGAGGGTGGGGAAGGGGTTACGTGTCCCAGCGGGAGGGTGGGGAAGGGGTTACGTGTCCCAGCGGGAGGGTGAGGAAGGGGTTATGTGTCCCAGCGGGAGGGTGCGGAAGGGGTTAAGTGTCCTAGGGGGAGGGAGGCTAATGGAGGGATAAACAAAAGGAAAGTGAGGAGAGGAGTTCCTACCTTTCCCAGCTGCAGCCCGCTGCCCTCACATGCTCTCTTTCCCCATGCTGCCCAAAGCTTCTCCCCCTCCCTGAGTCTGCATTCAGAAGGAGGGAGGGAGATGGACTCGGGGAGAGAGAGGCAGAGCTCCTCATATTCCTCCCAAACCTGGCCCTACTATCTCTTCCACATTACTGTTGGAACTACGATCATCCACCCAGTAGCCAAGCACGCTGCTAGGGGTCACACTCGACTCCTCTCTCACATTCGCCCCTCACATTCAAAACATTCTAAAACTTGTCGCTTTTTCCTCCGCAATATAACAAAGATATGCCCTTTCCTCTGTTACTCGACTGCTAAAACTCTGACTCAGGCCCTCATTCTCTCCCGTCTGATTACTGTAACCTCCTGCTGTCCGGTCCTGCCTCTCACCTGTCTCCCTACAATCTATCCTAAATGCTGCTGCAGAATCACTCTAATCTTTCCTAGATATGTCTCAGCATCTCCCCTCCGGAAATCCCTCTCCTGGCTTCCAATCAAATCCCGCATCTCACACTCCATTCTTCTCCTCACTTTTAAAGCTTTACACTCTTCTGCCCCTCCTTACATCTCAGCCCTAATTTCTCGTTATGCACCATCCAGACTCTTGCGTTCTTCTCAAGGATGTCTTCTTTCTACCCCCTTTGTATCTAAAGCCCTCTCCCGCCTTAAACCTTTTTCACTGACTGCCCCACACCTCTGGAATGCCCTTCCCCTCAGTACCCGACTAGCACCCTCTCTATCCACCTTTAAGACCCACCTTAAGACACACTTGCTTAAAGAAGCATACGAATAGCACTGTGGATATTCTGAACACATGATCCATAAAGCTTGCCCCCCTGCAGACGCACTTACCAGAACTCCCTCCTACTGTCTCTGTACGTTCTCCCTACCTACCAATTAGATTGTAAGCTCCTCGGGGCAGGGACTCCTCTTCCTTAATGTTACTTTTATGTCTAAAGCACTTATCCCCATGACCTGTTATTTATATTATCTGTTATTTATTTGATTACCACATGTATTACTACTGTGAAGTGCTATGTACATTAATGGCGCTATATATATAAAGACATACAATACAATACAATACAATACCTCTGACCACCTGCAGCCAGTATTATCGCGATAGCCGGTAATCTCCCATATTGGCACTCCATGAGATTATCGTGATATTACTGAATAACAGTATATCACCCAACCCTAGTACCTTTTCAAATTTAGTACAGGCACAAAGTGTTCCTCTCCCATAGAAATTGTAGTCTAAGGCCACGCTTATAGCGCCGGTCGACGGGCGACGTCAGGCTACGGTCACTGGCAAAATCAAATTGAGATGACTTCCAGCGATCGCGACCAAGCCGTCACGTCGCTCTTACTATAAGCGCACACGACGGCGGCAATGCATTTGTTTTGACGCGACGTCGCTGTCGCCGGCACTATAAGCGCAGCCTAATTGTGGTGCCTGGGGCAGAGGGAGATAACGTGAGCTGCCCCATGGTCAGAAGGAGCCGACACTGGACTTTGGTACCTTTTCAGATATACCTTTGTAGTACCTCCTTGGTTCTCTTATCTTTTCGATGACGAGATGTCCATGACTGCCCTTTCCCATACATTGCTGGCCACTGCAGCGGTGCAGGGGTTAATGGCAATGAGGCCCTGGGTTCCATGGTCGTTTGAGGTGCTGACAGCCATGGATACCCTCCTACAAAACGTTAGGCGAAAGGGGAACATTTGCAAATAACTCTTCCTTCAGAAGCCAGATTACCTTGTGGTGAGTGATCGTCGCAAATGGACATTTTTTTCCCCTTTTCTATTCATTAGGATTCTTTGTCGGGGTGTTGAATGAGATGTGGATTTCAGTTGGCTTCTCAAAAACCTCCTTCCTTAACCCCTTAAAGTTCCAGTCTTCCCTTGTGGATCCAAATAGTATTGTTACACCTTACATTAGAGCAGAGATTCCCAACAGAGGATTCGGGAGGCGTCTCCAAGGGGTTCGCCAAAAACCGATGTAATGGCGACTCCCAGGTATTATAGTCGATCCTTGTGCCTGTGTAGGGACACGCACTTGGTAAGGCCCCAAACTGCATCTTAGCATGGGTGGTATGGCAGGAGCTTCCCATAATTCTTTGAATCCACAGCAGCAAGGCATTGTGGGACGTGACTTTGGAAGCTGCCACAGTGAGTGACGGCTATACCCCCCCATGCTGCCTGTACACACTGAGGGGCAGTTTGGGGGGATTATTACGTGCGCGTTCCCCCCACGGGCTCAGGACACTATATACTGCCTGGGATCGCTCACGCAGTCTATTAGCGATAGTCTGAGGAGGGAATAAGATTTATTCATTAGGGGTTCGCGGGACAAATATTTTCTAGCAGGGGGGCACAAGGTGACACAGGCTGGGAGCCTCTCACTGCCTTTCAGCAAACAGCATGTAATCCATGTGTTAATATCCTTTGTAACTTTCATTTCTATGATGAATTAAGTAGAAATAGCCATGTTAGTCCAGTTGCGATAGTACAGAATAAGTGAACCCCAGTATTAGGCGATACCTTTTTTTTATTTAGACTAACAATAGATTTTGAGAGATCTCCTCTCTTCCTCAGGTCAGAGATACTGACTTAGAGATTCCAGGACTTTAACACCGATGTAAAGAAACAAGATGGCCGTCTAAGGCAGATTCTTTACACCTGTATTAAACTCCTGGAAACTGCAAGTCCGTATCTCCGACCTGAGGAAGTGAGGAGAACTCTCGAAAACTCGACTTATAATATCTATTGTTATTCCAAATAAAAAAGGTATCGCCTAAATACTGCAGTACTCATTTCTGTAATGCAAATGTTGAATTCTTTTCTCCACGTAACAAGGGCAAAATACGGGGTGAAACGGCGGCGAAGAGAGGAGCCAGGCTTCTGTTTATGCAGCAGTGTTTCATGCCTGACATGGAAGGATATGCGATCACTGAAGCGTGGTGTTTACGGCTTTTACTTTACAACCCTGAGCCCCAATCTTGCAGGAGGAAGCGTCCTCTCTGTGTTTTAAGATGGCCGTACTTTTGCAGCGGCGGTCCCCACAGGTTATGGGGAATGGGGTCTGAACCAAGGGGCCTTACAGTGTAAGACTGCGTTTTCCTGTGTCCACACTGGGTACCGTCTCCTCGCTGCACCGCGGCGAAGGCTACCACTCTCTCCACGGCCAATATTTACAGTCGGTATGAAGATCGTCAGTCCCACGTAGGAGCAATGTGACCTAATGACAGTGGCATGTGTGATGGGTTAAAGCAGGGGTGCGCAAACTGGGGGGCGCGGTGCTTACAGAGACCTGGCACTCTTCCCCAAAGCATTTAAATGTGGGGGAGCGCGTGTGAGGCCTCTAACTCGCTTACCTGTTCTCCGGTGGCTTCTGGTGACGCGTCACCGTGGCAACACGGAGTCACATGACGTCGATAACGCGGGGTCACATGATGTCGGCAACGCAACGTCATTACGTCAGAAAATGCCAGCGATCAGTGAAGGGGGGGGGGGAGAGCAGGCAGGGGGCGCAGACTAAAGAGTTTGCGCACCCCTGGGTTAAAGGGTGAGTCCCACGTAGGACCAAAGTGAGCTAATGACAGTTACGTGTTTAATGGATTAAAGCAGCGGTGCGCAAACTGGGGTGTGCGCAAACTGGGGGGTGCTACATTTTCGGGCGGGGGGGCACGAGGCGTCAAGGAGAGCAGGCATGGGTGCGCTCAGGGAAATGTTTGCGCACCCCAGGGTTAAAGGGTGAGTCCCATGTTAGAGCAAAGTGAGCTATTGACGATATGTTCATTGGATTAAAGAGTCAGTCCCAGGAAGAATCAAACGTGAATGAATGACCGTGGTGTGTTTAATTGGTTCTACGTGGGCTTGACCCTTTAACCTAAGTGACCTGACAGTGATATGTTTAATGGCTTAATGGGCCTGGCGTACTTGGGCCAAAGTGCCCTAATGACAGTGGTAAGTTATATGGGTCTGTCCTATGTACAACCCAATGACATTATGATAGTGATATTTTTAGTAGTTTGAAGGGTCAGTGGGGGGTTTCTGTACTCTGGTCCTCGTTCACAGGAAGCTGGATACCCCCCCATCCCCCGGCCTGTGTGTTGGTTCCAGTCCGTGTTGTGGTGGCGTGAGCAGAGCGTTATAAGAGGCAGCGAGCCTGGAATTTGCCCCCTGGCGTATGACAACTGGTTGGGTAGGAGTTTGTCTGGCCAACGCCCACAGGGGCCGGTGCAGGTAATCTGGGTGCACATAGGACCCGGTTACCAGGCCCGAGCGAGGGTCTGGGAGGCAGCCAGGGAAGCGGGTTTAACCCTGCAGGGGTTCTTAGCGCCTCATCTTTTTCCCGTTGTTTTATTGTCATTTATTTAATACGCGCCAACATATTCCGCGGTGCAGTACAATGGGGGGGGGGGGGTCAGAAGACCGTATTATAATATCAACATTAACATAATAAAAATATAGAAATCAGACGGCACAACCAGAGGCAAGAAGAAAAGAAATTCGGCAAATAATAGCGCTGACAGTCTGTATCGCGTAGGGCAGGGGTGCAAATTTTCTGGGGGGGGAGGGGGTTGGGGCACTGACACGGGCGCCGCACGGTTCCCCACAACATTTAAATTAAATGCGGGGGGAGCGCACGATGCCTCTAAGTCTCTTACCTGTTCTCTGGCGGCTTCTGGCGACAAATGACGCCGCGGGGTCACGACGCGGTGACGTCAGAAAGTGCCAGATAAAAGGGGGGGTGGGGACACGGGCAAGCAGGGGGGTGCAGACAGAAAAGTTTGTGCACAGCTGGCTTAGGGCACCCCTGGGGGCATTTAGGTTCTATGGATGTCTTTTATTTTTGAAGGCACTGTGATATATATATATATAAATATATATATTTATATATATATCTCATAAGACAAAAATACCCAGTGCTACATCCATTGTGACAAAATACATGGTTAAATACTTCAATGTTAGTTTTCTCATGAGTAAGGGTGTATATATATCTATATATCTATATTATATATATATATATATATATATATATATATATATATATATATATATATATATCTGTATCTATCTATATCTATATCAGAAAATAGCCGTGTTAGTCCAGTTGCGATAGTGCAGAATAAATGAGTTCTTCAGTATTAGGTGATACCTTTTTTATTGGACTAACGATTTGTGTCATAGGACAAACTTTCGAGAGTTTTCCTCTCTTCTTCAGGTCAAGCAATACTGATATACACAGGAATCTATGGCTAAAACAGTGTAGAGAGAAAAAAAACAACAACAAAAACGGCTACAGTACATATTTTTTTTTTTCTCTCTATACACTGTTTTAGCCATAGATTCCTGTGTATATCAGTATTGCCTGACCTGAAGAAGAGAGGAGAACTCTCCATAGCTTGTCCTATGACACAAATTGTTAGTCCAATAAAAAAGGTATCACCTAATACTGAAGAACCCATTTATTCTGATATATATATATATTATATATATTCCACTCCTCAACGTTTCGGCTCGTTGTGGAGTCTACCTGAAGAAAGGCTCCACCGTGAAACGTTGAGTGGATTATAATAAACCACCTTCTCATTGGTCAGTGCCTGTCCTTTGGACTCTTTATGTTTATATATAAAACAAAATGGCCGCACGCACTCGGTAGAATACCTCAGCAGAAGGGTAGGTGGTGCACGGTAAAGGTAAATTATAGAAGTCATTAACGGCACAGGGAGTTTATTCAGTCCATCATGCAGACATCCCGATGTTTCGGTCCCAGAGGGACCTTCTTCAGGCTGCTGGTATTTTGATCACCTTGGTGATCATTAATGACATATACACTTACACGCACTTTGTTCCTTTATTTACTCCATAAAATAAATAAATAAAAACAAGCCAAGTTTTGGGCCAACGTTCTCATATGGGACAGTGGGGGGAGGTTCTCTACCTTAGCTCTTGTTCACAAGGAATAGGGGAATCCCCCCCCCTCCTCTCCCCGGCCTGTGTGGTGGTCATCCAAAGTGGATGTGCCCGATATAGAGAGATCGCAATTTAAGATGAGGGCTTTTGCCCTCTTCCATGATGCCCGCTGGGCAGCAGCTTCCTGCCTCACACCTGCCACTGTCGGTGGGGGGCTGTCCAGGAGTTTAATGGCAACGGCCATTTTCCAGTGGATGGCTCATTAATCTTCACCATGTTTATTTTGCTATATAATTTTCCCTAATGGAGGCTTCTTTGGTGGACACGTTCTCCCTGGAGAAGTGTCGCCTCATTGCAGTTTGTGATGCCACTTTCCAGACCACCTCTTCTCCTCACAAAATCCCATCACTGCCGCTTAACAAACGCCACGTGTACTGTGTATCTAATACCAGGCCACGCATATCTTTCATTACCAGAGCAACGATAACAAGATGGTGGGAAAGGTGCTGGTGGCAGTGGCTGCATCATTGGTGGTGGCACCATTAAGGGTTCCTTGCTTATCTCTGTGTTTGGTTGTGTGGTGGGGCTCCGTCACAAAGCTGTGGCCGCCTTGTGGTGAGTGGCGCAGTTACAGTCGCTGTGGTTGTGTCCCCTTGTGTGCTTTAGTTTTTCCTTCCTGTTAGTGGCAGTGTTGGTGTGTGGGTGTTTGTATCTGTGCGTTATACTGTCAATTTCATTTCCCACAGAGGTGCATGGTTACAGACTGTCAGCATTTATATTCTGCTACTTGTGTGTCAGTGTGTGTGTCAGTGTGTGTGTCAGCTGTATATATCTGTATGTGATGCTGTCAGGCTGTATATATCTGACTGTCTGGCTGTATATTCTGGCTCTCAGGCTGTATATATCTGTATATGTGGTTCTCAGGCTGTATATATCTGTATATGTGGCTCTCAGGCTGTATATATCTGTATGTGATGCTGTCAGGCTGTATATATCTGTCTCTGGCTGTCAGGCTGTATATATCTGTCTCTGGCTGTCAGGCTGTATATATCTGTCTCTGGCTGTCAGGCTGTATATATCTTTCTCGCTGGCTGTCGGGCTGTATATATCTGGCTGTCGGGCTGTATATATCTGTCTCTCTGGCTGTCGGGCTGTATATATGTCTCTCTGGCTGTCGGGCTGTATATATCTGTCTCTCTGGCTGTCGGGCTGTATATATGTCTCTCTGGCTGTCGGGCTGTATATATCTGTCTCGCTGGCTGTCGGGCTGTATATATCTATCTCGCTGGCTGTCGGCTGTATATATCGGTCTCGCTGGCTGTCGGGCTGTATATATCTGTCTCTGGCTGTCGGACTGTATATATATATTCTGTTCTCGCTGGGTGCTGTGTAGTGGACGTTGGGGAAATCGATCGGTGTCGTCGGTGCAGCAGCGTGTGATACTGAGGGGGCAGATAAGGGGGGGTGGAGACACGCAAGCAGGGGGTGCAGACAGAAAAGTTGTGCACAAGGCGGCTTAGGGCACCCTGGTGCAATTTAGGTTCTATGGATGTGTCTTTATTTGTGAAGGCAGCTGTGATATATATATATAATATATATATTTATATAATATCTCATAAGGACAACAAACTACCCAGTGCTACATCCATTGTGACACAAAATACATGGTTAAATCTTCAATGTTAGTTTCTTCTGAGTAAAGGGGTGTATATATATCTATATATCTATATTGAGAATGATAATAGATAATATATATAGATATACGAATATATATGACTATATGATCTGTATCAGCTATATCTATATCAGAAAATAGCCGTGTTAGTCCAGTTGCGATAGTGCCAGAATAAATGAGTTCTTCAGTATAGGTGATACCTTTTATTGGGACTAACGTTGTGTGTCATAGGACAAAACTTTCGAGAGTTTTCTCCTCTTCTTCAGGTCAAGCAATACTGAATACACAGGAATCTATGAAAACAGTGTAGAGAGAAAAAAACAACAACAACCAAAAACCGGCTACAGTACATATTTTTTTTATCTCTCATACACTGTTTTAGCATAGATTCCGTGTATATCAGTATTGGCTGACTGAAAAAGAGAGGAGAACTCTCCAATAGCTTGTCCTATGACACCAATTTCTAGTCCATAAAAAAGGTATCACCGTAATACTGAAAGAACCCATTGATTCTGATATATGATATTTATATAGTATTCCACTCCTACAACGTTCGGCTCGTTGTGGGTCTACCTGAAGAAAGGCCCACCGTGAACGTTGAGTGGATTATAAATAAACACCTCTCATTGGTCAGCCTGTCTGGACTCTTATGTTATATATTTAAAAACAAAATGGCGCAGCACTCGGTAGAATACCTCAGCCGAAGGGTATGGGGGCACGGTAAAGGTAATATAGAAGTCATTAACGGCACAGGGAGTTTTATTCAGTCCAACATTGCAGACATCCCGAATGTTTCGGCCAGAGGGGACATTCTTCAGGCTGCTGGTATTTTGATAACCTATGGTGATATAATGACAATACACTTAAACGCATTTGTTCCTTTTTTACTCCATAAAATAAAAATAAAAACAAGCCAAAGTTTGGGCACAAGTTCTCATATGGGACAGGGGGGGAGGTTCTTACCTTAGCTTCTGTTCACAAGGAATAGGGGAATCCACCCCCCCTTCCTCTCCGGCCTGTGTGTGGTCATCCAAAGTGGATGTGCCCGATATAGAGAGATCGCAATTTAAGATGAGGGCTTTTGCCCTCTTCCATGATGCCGCTGGGGCAGCAGCTTCTGCCTCACACTGCCACTGGCGGTGGGGGCTGTCCAGGAGGTTAATGGCAACGGCCATTTTCCAGTGGATGGCTCATTAATCTTCACCTGTTTATTTTGCTATATAATTTTCCTAATGGAGGCTCTCTTTGGTGGACAGTTCTCCCTGGAGAAGTGTCGCCTCATTGCAGTTTGTGATGCCACTTTCCAGACCACCTCTTCTCCTCACAAAATCCCATCCACTGCCGCTTAACAAACGCCACGTGTACTGTGTATCTAATACAGGACGCAATCTTTCATTACCAGAGCAACGATAACAAGATGGGGGAAAGGTGTGCTGGTGGAGTGGCTGAATCATGGTGGTGGCACCATTAAGGGTTCCTTGCTTATCTCTGTGTTGGTGTGGTGGTGGGGCTCGTCACAAAGCTGTGGCCGCTTGTGGTGAGTGGCGCAGTTACAGTCGCTGTGGTTGTGTCCCCTTGTGTGCTTTAGTTTTTCTTCTGTTAGTGGCAGTGTGGTGTGTGGGTTGTTTGTATCTGTGCGTTATACTGTCAATTTCATTTCCCACAGAGGGCATGGTTACGACGTGTCAGCATTTATATTATGCTCTTGTGTGTCAGTGTGTGGTGTCAGTGTGTGTGTCAGCGTTATATCTGTATGTGATGCTGGTCGGAGGATATATCTGACTGTCTGGCTGTATATTCTGCTTCAGGCTGTATATATCTGTATATGTGGTTCTCAGGCTGTATATATCTGTATATGTGGCTCTCCGGCTGTATATATCTGTATGTGATCTGTCAGGCTGTAGAATTCTGTCTCTGGGCTGTGTGTTTAGTCGGCGTCGCGTATATATCTGTCTCTGGCGTCAGGATGTAATATCTTATCTCGCTGGGCTGTCGGGCTGTATATATGGCGTCGGGATGTATATATCTGTTCTCTGGCTGTCGGGCTGTATATATGTCTCTATGGCTGTCGGGCTTGTATTATCTGTCTCTCTGGCTGTCGGGAGTGTATATATGTCTCTCTGGTGTGGGCTGTATATATCTGTTCTCGCTGGCTGTCGGTGTATATCTATCTCGTGGTGTCGGCTGTATATATCGGTCTCGCGGCTGTCGGTCGTATATATCGGTCTCTGTGATGTCGGACTGTATATATCTGTCTCGCTGGCTGTGGAGCTGTATATATCCTGTCTCGCTGGTGTAGGGCATGTATATATCAGGCTCTCCGGGCTGTCTGGCTGTATATTATCGGTCCTAGGCTGTCGGGCTGTGAATATCTGGCTCTTGGCTGTCGGGCCGTATATTAGTCTCGCGGCTGTTCGGGCCTTGTACTATATCTGCTCTCGTGGTGTCGGGTGTATTGGCTGCTCCTAGATCTGTGGCTTATATAGCTGCTGGCTTGGGTGTAATATATCGGCCGCCATGGCTTGTCGGGCTGTATATCGGGCTAGCTGGCTGTAGGGCCTGCTAAATTCTGTCTATCTGGTGTGGGTGTTATTATCTGTCTCGGCTGTCGGATGTTATATCTGTTCTCTGGCTGTGGGCTGTATATATCTGTACTCGCTGGCTGTCGGGCTGTATATATCTGTTCTCTGGCTGTCGGCTGTTATATCTGTTCTGGCTGTCGGAATGATATATTGTCTCGCTGCTGTGGCTGTCTATGCGCTGATTCGGGCTAGTATATATCTGTCTCCTGGGTGGGGCTAATTGGTCGGCTGTCGGTACTGTATAATCTGTCTCTCTGGTGTCGGGCTGTATATTATCTGTCATCGGGCTGTCGGGCTGTATATATCTGCTATCTCTCTGTCGTGTCTATCGTTCGCTGGCTGTGGATGTATATCTGTCTTCGGCTGCGGGCTGTATATATATCGTTCTGGCTGTCAGGGCTGTATATACGGTCGGTGTCGGGTGTATTAATCGTTCGCTGGCTGTCGGGCGGCTGTATATATCTGTCTCTGGCCTGTCTGCTTCTTCTCTCTCCTCGCTGTATAACATTGTGTATTACTTTATGTGATCTCAGAGATCTCCAGAGCCGCAGGCTGCAATATAGCCATCTAATTGATAACCTGCATTATACAGGGGGGGATAGAGGGTTTTAATATTGTGTATAGTAGCCGACACCGGGAAGTCGGTGTATAGGAATACAGAGGATACCTCCCATATCTGTGAATGTATGGGGAGAGACCCTCATTATATTTCTGTACAGCAAGACCAAGGGGGAGCCCTTTTATCTGTGTATAGGAACACAAAGGAAGAGCCCTCTTCTACCGGTATAGGAAACACAGAGGGGATTAGCTCTTTATTTGTGTATAGGAACATAACACCACAGATTCGCAAAGAATACAGCACAATAGGCGCCTGTGATAGTGAAGCCAACACTCCGCGGACCCATATTCTCCGGGGTCCCACCAGGCCGCTGTCTGAGATGAGGCGAAGCGCGCGGAATGAGAGAAATGACCAGCCGCAGTGCTGAATGTGAGCGCGCGGATCACTGGCTAAAGTCCTCTGAAAAGGCTTACTGGCATTGAGACGGGAGCAAAGGGGGTGTGCTGGCAGAGGCAGGGGCGATCTGTGAGAAGTATGGGATGCAATCAGCACTGTGTAATAGGGTGGTCTGGGCACGAAGCGTCTGACAAAAGAGGCCGAGTGGGTCTCGTAAAATGTGGACACTCAACCTGTCGGGGTCTGAATGAGGGCTTCCACTCCACCAGCCCTCATTAAGCCCCAATAGTTATTTAATCATGAGGGGGGGTATATACAATACAGAGTGAATATATTCTGATATATAGTAACATACATTTTGAATGAAGACACTGAAGATTCAAGGGTCGGTTTTTTTTTGGCGGGGGGGGGGGGGGGGTTAATTTCGTTTATATTATATTATGCACAGGACATAGGTTATCAACCCAAAGCCCCCTTCATACGGGAAAGATATCTTTTATCTGTGTATAGGAAACCCAGTAGGATGTTTCATGTTGTGTATATGAGCACAGGGAGAGACCTCTACTTCTGTGTATAGGGACACAGGGAGAGCCCTTGTATCTGTGTATAGGGATACAGGGGAGAGCCCTAGATATATCTGTATAGGGACACCGGGGAGAGCCCTTATATCTGTGCATAGGACAGGAGAGCCTTTATATTGTGTATAGGAGCACAGGTGGGAGAGACCTCTTGTATCTCTGTATAGGGAACAGGGGGGAGCCCTTGATCTGTGTATAGGGACACAGGGGAGAGCCCTTGTATCCGTGTATAAGGACACCGGGGAGAGCCCTCATATATATGGTGTATAGGGACACAGGGGAGAGCCCTTCTATGTGTATAGGGACACAGGGGAGAGCCCTTCTATCTGTGTATAGGGACAAAGGGTGTAGTAGTCATCCTATAAGAGAGTGTCCTGGACCAGCATGATAATGAGCTGATTCCTGCGATGGCGATCTCCTGGCGGTGCCTTTAGAACACGTGTACACGCCGGGTAAACTGTTTTACAGGGCGCTGTCAGCCCTCTGCAGATTTATGAGGTCAGAGAGCGTTCTTCCTTTTAATCTGAGCACCGTGTTTTCATTTGCCACTGACCCAGGGAGGCGAGCGCTCGACGTGAGCTGCTGTGTAACTGTTACTGCGGCCCCTTCTTATTGCTCAGAAATATGCTGGAGTAAGTACCCAAGAAAAGCAGCGAGGATCAATACGCAGGGAGGATCAATCTGCGGGAATGTTCTATTTTCCCACTACCTGTACTGGAGAATACTAATGCGTCCTATACCACAGATATAAGGGGTCTCTGTCTCCTATATACAGGCACAAGAACACCCCCATGCGTTCCTATACACAGAGTGTAGGGTCTCTGTCTGATCCTAGATACAGGTACAAGAACACCCTAGTGTGTTTCTATAACAATATAAGGGGTCTCTGTCTATCCTATATACAGGTACAGAAACACCCCATTGTTTCTTATACACAGTGTAAGAGAACTCTCCACCCTTGTTCTATAAACATATATGGGGTCTCCTGTGCTCCTATAGCAGATGTGGCCTCACCAGTGTCCCTAAATCTCGATTATTGTGTATTTTTACTATGTGTTTTAGCTCGAGAAGATTTAGGGTGGTGATGGCACCGTGTGGTGATTGCACCGGTTGTGATATTGCCACCGGGGTGTTGTGATTGCACCGGGGGTGGTGTGATTGCACGCGGTGTGTATCGGATCGCCGACCACTTCCAGGTCAGTGATCGCCCCGCTGTGATCACATGACGCGACTACGCCCAGGTGCCGGACGTGGAGGAGTCTTATATCGTCTCTATGGTGCTCTCTAAGCAGTTACCCGGATCAAACCCGTATAGATAGAAAAAGGGGCGAGTGCCATCGCGTACCCGGCACATAATTAGGGGATAAAAGGTAAGAGGTGGGGCTGGGATATATGGAGAGTCCCATCTGAAGCCCTCACCGTTGGCATGTTCGGCGCTGGCTCTCCGTCTCGGCCTGCCTATTCAGCTGTAGTTGGCTGATCTGGTGGCTCCTTTCTCCAACCAAACCTTTAGAGGTGGCTGGATTTCACCCCAGGGTGGCTGCCACAAATACCTTGACAATATGTAATCAGAAATTGCTTTGTGACGGGCAAGGTTCAAACGCTATATATCTCAATCATATAGTTCTTAGCAGGAAAGGATGCCTAGGAATTACCGTGTAACACGTGCGTTTTACTGCACTCGGATTCCCTGTGTCAATGTCTTATGTTATCTCTTATTATTACCGCGTATTGTATGGCGCCAACATATGCAACAGCACAGTACAATGCGGGAGTTCGGGGAGGGACAGCAATATGTGGTAACGATAATATAAGTTAAGACAAACTGAGACAATAGGGGAGGAGGGTCCCTGCCCCCAATTAGTACAAAAAATGTTTAAACTTTAGTTCTTCTAAAAAGTTGCTTAGGCTTCCTTCACTCACACAACCCATACACACACATACAACACACATACACACACACACATACACACAACACACAACACATCACGACCACATACACACACATACACACAGCACACACAACATGCCCAACACACAACACAACCACGCACACACGCACACACGCACACACGCACACACGCACACACGCACACACACACACAAAACATACACACACACACACACACACACACACACACATATACACACACACACACACATACACAGCTCCCTGCTTTATAAACTTGACAACCAGGCGGCACGTGCACGCGCGTTCGCATAGGCACGCACGGCCGCATGCTGTATATAACAGCCCTGTCTTTCACCATTATCACCTAGCATACAGTGCTTCCACTACAGTAAGGGATTCTGGGAAATGACATGCAAATGGGCACACATTGTGTCACCTTTTGCCTGAAATCCATTTTTACATGGAATCCTTATAAGCGAATGCTCGCTATTCACACAGCTTTTTGTACAAATAGTTTTTATTGGATTTTCCACATTTTCTGGGTACATACATTACATTGGATCCTCAAGGAACCCATTTACATTCCCCAGGTTTTATACATATCAGATGAAAAAAGACAGTAAAAATAAAGATGAGAAAAATAACAAGTGGGGGGGGGGGGGGGAGAGAGAGAGGGAGGGGGGTGGTAGATAGTCTATCTTTTGTTTTTTTCCCAGTTGCTTTGCTTTTCCTTTAACACTCTCCCTCTCTCCCTCTCTCTCGCCCTTTCGCCTTATGCATAGTTATATATAATATTGTATAGGTTTCTGGGTTCCCAGCCAGGGGTCCCATATCTTGTGGAATTTTTCGGTTGTGTGCCTACGGAGGGCGGAGAGCCTTTCCCTTAGCATCACTTCCCCGATTCTATTGGTTACCCTTACTCTGGGGGGCGGCAGTGGGCTCTCCCGCATCTGCCGGCTGTCAGGCGTTTACTCGTAAAGTTCGCTTCCTCTATTGGCTTGGCTAGTCGGTATTTTAGGGGGTCAAGGGGGATTGTTCTCTGGATCAGCAGCCAGTATTCTGGATTGCCGGGCAATGCCACCATATATGCAGTGACAACGAGAGGTGACTCTCAATGCATTACTTCCTGGTAACACATTTATATAAATAAAATGTATACAGACATACCCCGCATTAACGTACGCAATGGGACCGGAGCATGTATGTAAAGTGAAAATGTACTTAAAGTGAAACACTCCCTTTTTTCCACTTATCGATGCATGTACTGTACTGCAATCATCATATACGTGCATAACTGATGTAAATAACGCATTTGTAACAGGCTCTATAGTCTCCCCGCTTGTGCATAGCTTCGGTGCAGGTAGGGAGTTCAACTTTGCTGTTCAGGACATGCTGACAGGCGCATGCGTGAGCTGCCGTTTGACTATTGGGCGATATGTACTTACTCGCGAGTGTACTTAAAGTGAGTGTCCTTAAAGCGGGGTATGCCTGTATGTATTTTTCTTCTATAGCGCTGTTAATGTACATGGTGCTGAATGTAATATTTTTGCAGCCCCTGCCCCGAAGAGCTTAGTCTCATTTTGGGGCTTGGGTCACAGGATCATAAGCGGACTTACCCAAGGTCACAAGGTGACACTGGGATTCTATGTATTATTTATAAAATATTTTACCAGGAAGTAATACATTGAGAGTTACCGCTCGTACTCAAGTATAACCCAAGGTCACCGGCCGTGTTTTTACCACCCAGCTACTCCTCCGGCCATCAGTATGCATCCATTGCTACTACTCCTCCGGCCATCAGTATGCATCCATTGCTACTGTACGTCCATGCAGAGCCTTCAGGGTGAAGCATGCGATGAGTGAGAGGGAGGCAGAGGGGCATCCTAGATTCCATTTTAATGGGTAGATAATGCAGCCCAGCCTGTCTCTCCTCCCCCCTCGTCCTCTCTCCTCCCCCCTCGTCCTCTCTCCTCCCCACCTTGGACGTTGACTGATGTCTCCCTGGTGCACAGCTGCTAAGTTCCTCTCCAGCAGATGCGCCTTAGCTGCCGTCTGTTGCAGCCACGCGGACGCTTGCTAGAGAGACATGGCCGGCCCCCGCATGTTTTCCAGGGAGGGTGGGAGTGCTGTGATTGCCCCACGTGTCAGGGGGTTCCCAGAATGGCCTCTTGGCCAGGCCATATACCTGGCATATTGAACCAGTTCTCCAGACGGGCCAGATCAGAGAGCATTTGGGAGAAGGGCCACAAGCTTATTGTAATGTAATTTTAGATACATTTAAAGCCTTTAAATGTTGCCAGCATACATCACATCTGTACATTACATGATCTTAACGTACACGTGCGTGTCGCTGGGAAAACTGCACTTAGCTGCCTAAGGCCTCGGATGTAGTAGGCGCGGGACGGAGCGCACGGCGTCTCGCCTGCTGCAGAAGCGATCCGTGGCCTGGGGGATCTGGAGGAGACGCGACGGGGAGGCGTGTCGGAGGCGCGCCAGTGATGTCACGTGAGCGGTTCGCTCTCATTGGCTGTACCACGCACGTGACCCGGCCACCGCGCGACAAAATGAAATGGTTTTGTCTGCTCGGCGGCGGCGGCGCACTCTATGGCCCGCCTCACACGGCCTTTTGTTCGCGCCGAGCACACCGTCGCGCTAAAGTATGGCCTAAGCAACAAGCATGAAATTAGCAGGAGCAGAGGGTCCACGGCCCGCATGTGGCATCTGTGCCCCCAGATCTCCTCCAGCATTGGGCGCATAAAGATGGATGCACTTTAGTTCCTCTGCCCTTGTGGGGATACAAGAGCTTACAATCAAGGGAGCAGCGCCTCGGGCAGCCCCAATAACTGATTATATGCCCAGATCAGGGCATTTCTGTATTTATTTGTATATACTAATCTACGTAAAATACCGTCACCCTGCTGATTCTGTATCAAACCAGACCTTACATTCAAGTTACTGTCATCAGCTGAGGGTTCAGAGCTTCAACCAATGGGCTCTCAGACAGAGTCAAATGGCTACATCTGGATTTAAAGGGGCAATACCTCCTAGGAGCAAAGTGTACTAATGGCAGTGACATGGTTAATAGTTGACGTCTGGGTGATTGATGCCTTTTTACCCAAATCTCACAGAAGTATTTTTAAACCATTATTTGATATTACTATGTAAGCACGGGGAGCTGAGACCTGGGAGGGGGTTTGATCTCCTACGGCTGCTCACTTTTGTCTGACGTCACTGTGAGTTCTACAAGAGTTTGCACAGGCAGAGCCCCCTCTCTCCCCCTCCCCTTATCTTTATTCACTGTGGGATAAGGGGAAAGCAAACACTCCCCTATTCACAGGCCCCTGGGAGAAACAATTTCTAATTTCCAGAAAACCAAACGAAGCAAAACCTTTGCTTTTAGCACGGTTAGATTGGTTTAAGGAAGACCATTCGATTTGTTACATTATTTACAAAAGTTTAGTTTTTTTCTGGTGCTGCTACATAGGATTGCACATTTAATCGCCTGCATTGAATTCGGTGCATGTTTACCGTGATTTCACATTGGTCCTAGGCAGGACTGACCCTAAAGGTTTATAAAGATGAACATCTCGCTCGCACAGATCCAATGCAGCACTTGGTGTGTGGAGGAATTGGGAGGTGTGAGCAAGGAGATGTCTCTGGGTATCGGTTAGGGCTCAGGATAATAAACCTAGTGGCAGGATTGTATGCATGTATGTCTTTATATAGCGCCATTAATGTACATAGCGCTTTACAGCAGTAGTACACGTGACATAATATAAATAACAAATAATACAAATAATGCAAATGACACTTAATGGGTATAAGTGCTTCAGACATAAAAGTAACATTAAGGAAGAGGAGTCCCTGCTCCGAGGAGCTTACAATCTAATTGGTGGGTAGGAAGAACGTACAGAGACAGTAGGAGGGAGTTCTGGTTAGTGAGTCTGCAGGGGGCCAAGCTTTATGTATCATGTGCATAGTATTAGCCACGGAGATACTCATATGCTTCGTTAAGCAGGTGTGTTTTAAGGTGGGTCTTAAAGGTGGATAGAGAGGGTGTTATTGAGGGGAAGGGCATTCCAGAGGTGCGGGGCAGTCGGTGAGAAGGGTTTAAGGCGGGAGGGGGCTTTAGATACAAAGGGGTAGAGAGAAGACATCCTTGAGCAGAACACAAGAGTCGGGATGGTGCATAATGAGAAATTAGGGCTGAGATGTAAGGAGGGGCAGAAGAGTGTAAAGCTTTAAAAGTGAGCAGGAGAATTGAGTGCGAGATGCGGGATTTGATCGGAAGCCAGGAGAGGGATTTCATGAGGGGAGATGCGGAGACAGATTTAGGAAAGAGTAGAGTGACTCTGGCAGCAGCGTTTAGGATAGATTGTAGGGGAGACAGGTGAGAGGCAGGAAGGCCGGACAGTAGGAGGTTACAGTAATCAAGATGAGAGAGAATGAGGGCCTGAGTCAGAGTTTTAGCAGTCGAGCAACAGAGGAACGGGCGTATTTTGTGATATTGCGGAGGAAAAAACAGCAGGGTTGAAAATCTTGTCACCGTTCTCGTGACCTTCAGCGGAGAGGGATCAGGCTTCCTGCGCATCTTCCACCTTGAGGAGGCGACCATTACATTACAAGCTCTGTGCAAGCGTGATTATACACTGAGCAATGTATAACTATATAACTATGTGTGGGTCTGCTTGTATGTTTGCGTGTGTGTGTGTGGAAATGGCTGGACTGTTTGTTATATATAATCTATAATATACTATAATTTATCATATATTTATTTATATATCTCTATATAGAGTATAGTATAGTATATATATGTTGTAATACAACTGTATGCTCATCTGCATTCTTAGGCAGGTCTGCAAACCCCCCCATTCCCATTATCACCCATCACGCACACAGCACTATCCTCCCAAACGGGATTCCTGGGGAATGCATGCAAATGGCACACAATTGCCACTTTTTGCTTCAAAACACCATTTTTAACATGGTTCCCTATAGCCTTAGCTTTGCTGCATGGTCACACAGGCCTTGAGCACAGCCAGGGTTAAGGTGCCTACACCCAGAAAACCCACCAACAGCTGTTTTCGACCTTTATGGGTCTCATCAGTATGGGTTTGGTAAACTGGGTATGCAGAGAAGCTAAAGGATGGGGCTTACCATACAGAGTTAAGTATGGTGAGTAAAAAAAAAGTGACAAAAACCCTATATGTATATGTTATCTATATATATATATATATATATATATTATATGTATATATTATATATGTATTATATATTTATATATATATATGTGTTGATGTATATATATATATATATAAGACACACAGATGAAAAGAACATAGACAACCCCCTTAGTAGCACTCTAAATTACACCTAAACTAATCTATAAGATAAAGATGGTTAAAAAGAGAACAGATGCTCCACCAATTCAGAAAAATGAACAAGATTTATTAATTAAAAACAACAAGACACACAAACTTAAAAACATAAAAATACTAAAGACAGCCTATGAAATATATATGTATCAAAATATAAGAGAGGACTACTAATCAAAACCTTTCAGTATTACAAAGAGAAAAAGAAAACTAAAATGTGTCTAAATAAAGTTTAAAATGACAACAAAGTAGTTTAGTCTAAACATAATAGCAATACAATATATATCCCACTGACATATGCATGAAAGAATATAAATCATTGCGTTGGAAAAAGTATAGTCAATGACCCAGTTAATAGCCAGGAAAAATTAGTATGTATATACCAAAAACAAGGGGGAAAAAGACCACTCCAGGAAGAAGCCCACTCAGGTGAAACATGTTGAGTGTTTACTTAACTACAGCCTTTATGTAATCTTCTATTTTGAGGGACTTATGATGGATCTGATGCAGCATTTGGACTTTATTTTTTGTTCCTGTTATAAGCGACTTGGGAAACACATCCTTGTACAATCAATATGGACACAAACCTACACAATCTAGCTGCAGCTGAGTATTACCCTCCTCTTACTGTTTGGGCATTACCTGTCCTTGCAGTGCAGTGCACTTTGTGGTGTTTTCAATATATGTATGACTCTGTTTGCTAATATGTCTTTATTAGGTCATATTTTTCTTTATTGCTGGTGCTATGCAATCAGTCTTCATTGATTTCATTTTGGGAAATGCTGTTCAGGTATAACTATTATTATTGTTATATTATTTTTCCCTGTTTGCTTTATTCTTTTTTCCCCCTCTGTTTTTGGTATATACTAATTTTTCCTGGCTATAATACTGGGTCATTGACTATATACTTTTTCCAACGCAATGATTTATATATTCTTTTCATGCATATGTCAGTGGGAATAAATTTTGTATTGCCTATTATGTTAGACTACCTACTTTGTTGTCATTATTTAAACTTTATTTAGCACTTTAGTTTTTTCCTTTTATCTGAATAAACACTTTTTGTTTTTACTTTTTTCTTTCTCTTTCTATCTGAGTTGTTTGTCCTCGATGTCTCCTTTTCTCTTTTTGGTCATTTCTTTTCCTGTTGTGTTCTTTGTCTTTTTTCTTTATTTTTCAGTTTTTTAAAATTTTTCGTCTCTTTTGAGAATTTGTATGCTTTCCTTTCATCGTTTTTCCCTCAGTTTCGATTGTGGCAATTTGTTCTTTTAAACCATTTCTTATTTATAGATAGTTTGTGTAATTTAGAGTGCTACTATAACTAAGGGGACTTGTCTATGTTCTTTTCTATAATTTAATTGTGTGTCTTATATAGTTTTCACTATCCCCTAAGCACCCTCATGTCCTATTCAATTATTATATCTGACTTTAATAATGGGGTATATATTTTTATTTTACCCTTATAGTTGTTTTATTTAAAGGCTTATTGAACCTTATATATTTGTGTTGAGAACTTTCCTTTGTGTGTTAATATATCTATATATATATATATATATATATAATATTATATTATGTATATTGTATATCTATGTATATATATATATATATTTATAATTAGAGCAATAAGGATCTCTTTATCTATTTATCTATGTCTGTGTTTAGACTCTGTATTTCCATGTGTGTGCGTGTATAATTGTGTTAACGTGTGTGCACTGTGTGTGTATCATTAGGATAATGTTTGTGTCATTGAGTTAATGTGTGTGCACTGTGTGTGTATTATTGGGATAATGTGTGTGCTCTGTGTATATCATTGGGATAATGTGTGTGCACTGTGTGTATCACTGGGATAATGTGTGTGCACCGTGTGTGTATCATTAGATAAATGTGTGTGCACTGTGTGTGTCATTTGGGATAATGTGTGTGCAACTGTGTGTGTATCACATAACATGTGTTGCACTGTTGTGTTCTTGGATAATGTGTTGTGCACTGTGTGTGTATCACTCTTGGGAAGTGTGTGGCACTGTGTGTGTCCTGTCTCATTGGGATAATGTGTGTGCACTTGTGTGTATCATTGGGGATACATGTGGTGGCACTGTGTGTGCACTGGTATCATTGGGAAATGTGTGTGCCCTGTGGTGTGTATCATTGGGATAATTTGTGTGCACTGTGTGGTCATGGGATAATGTGTGTGCTGTGTGTATCAATTGGGATACGATGTGTGTGCACTGGTGTTATCATTGGATATGTGTGTGCACTGTGTGTATCTTGGGGAATGTGTGTGCACTGTGGTGTATCATCATGGGGATAATGTGTGTGTATCATTGCGTTACTGTGTGCATCATTTTGTATGTGTGTTCACTGTGTGTATCATTGAGTTAGATATTTTATCACGGGGATTAAAAAAGCGTCAGTGGTCTGTAGTCTCTCGTCACCCCACTGCAAATGGCACATACCACTATTCTAACACGTGGTGCGCAGTACAACGGGGGCAGCGAGATTTAAATGACACAGAATGCACACAATAAGGACAGACACGCACAGAAAGATCCAAGAGCTAATGAAGTCCTGATGATCCGGGATCTCACTCATACAGGGAATAAGGGCCATTTTGAAACAAAATGTAAAGTGGCTGCTCATTGTGGGACGGAGTATACATCAGGACGGAGTATGAATCGGGCGTATAGTTCAACGGCACAGCTAATCCCCGTTTAAAAGGGCACTATGCCTCAAAATGAAAACATATTCCCCCTCTAGTGTGAAACAAGGGGCTTCGGTTAACTTCAGCTCCGGGGACCCCCCTGCTTCCTCTCCGAGATACTTTTTGGAGAAGCGCATGCTTTTAAAAAAAAAAAATAAAAAAACCCCCGCCGTGTCTTGTGCCCACCCGTGCTGCTGACATCGGCACCACCTTCTGTGGACCCGGCGATGCCGGAGACGACCTGATTCACTCAAACCTAATTTGATTTTTTTTTATTTAAAATCCCATTTCTCTTTCTTTTCTTCTTTAAACCTCTTTTTTAATGGAAGTTTATATATATACATATACTATAGTATTAATTACACACACACACCCACCAAAACCCACACACACACACACACACACACACACACACACACACACACCCACCACCAACCCACGAACAAACCGAACTAATTTTTCATGCCTAATCAGCGGTTCTTATACGAGTTTGTCTCCTTCTGTCTATATACATTATTTCTCTTTTTTATTTGAATACTGTACACTGATTTAACGTTTTACCGCAAACTTGTGGAACATTTTAAACCAGCGTCAAACCAACGATCTCACTTTAGACCACAACTCCACCCCCCTTAGCTGGTACGCCCAGCTCTTGCTTCGTCTCTGTTTTGGGCCGCTAGAATCGGTCGGGGTCTGACTCTTCCTCCTCCTACAGTTTTAAAGTCCCGTTTCTAACGCACGTTTTTTTTTTGAAAATCTGCCGACGCTCAGGATTCAGGAAATATAAACACGTGAGCGTTACTGAGTGTCCGGGGGAGATTTAAAATGCATGTCGCTTGGAGCCGAGGTATACTAAAGGTGTCTCCATGGTATACGCACAATATGGAGAGAAGAAATCCACCCTCGTGTTTTAACCCTAAACAACACTGTGTCTTTTTAGATAAAGAGCAGGACCCCTGAGGGGACATTATAGAGAGAAACGCTCACAACCCCGGGCTGTGTTCACTGGCTCCCCAGCACATGTGCTGATTCCCTCGCTGAGGCCCAGCCGGGATCGCTTTAGCACAAGTGATCCTGTTAACAGCGTTTGATCTCCCTAACTGCAGATCACTGGCAGGATGTTCTTCAGTGGGGATTGAGCCGGGTTGTTACGGGCCCCCTCCCCTCCCGTCTAATCGCACGGTCTCCTTTTAATCTCGTTAATGACCGCTCTGCTGTCTTGGCACACGCAGAACCACGATAGCCGGGGTGACTTTCTCTGCTGCTGACATGACATGGCTGACTTGCTTTTGTTTTAATGTTTAACTAATTCATTTTATAAGTTCTTTCTGTGATTGTATATGTATATATTGTGTGTGTGTGTGTGGTGTGTGTGTGTGTGTGTGTGTTGTGTGTGTGTTACCAAAATGGATTTAAGCAAAAGGTGAACACTATGTAATTTCCCAGAATCCCTTGCTGCAGCGGAAGCACTGTATGCTAGCCGGTAATGGTGAAAGTCAGCGTTGCAGACCTGTCTAGTCTAGGCCTTGCCCCGCTGCCTGCTACAGCGTCCGTGTGGCGGACGCTGCGCTCGACAGAAGCCCTCCCGCAATGGCGGCCGGGCCCGCGCGCGAGGGGGGGGGGGGGGCGCCGCGCGCTCGCGCGAGGATCTACTACTCTGCTCAATAGAATTAGAGCAGGAACTCGCTCGAGCGGTAGGGCACGCCCCCCGGCGGTTCAGCAAAAACAATAACGGGCGAACCTGCGGTGACGTCAGGTGCCCGTCGATTGCCCCCTCACTCCGCCTTCCTCCTCCAGCCGACTTAGAGAAGAAACCGCCTCCGCCTTTCCTCCTCCTCCTTCCTTTTGCGACTTCTTCCTCCCTGATCAACTGCTCCATTCTGAGGGTGACCCTAACAAGAAAGGAGATTCTCTCAATACGAGACCGTACGGAGAGGCGGCCCGCCTCCTCTTGTAGGATCGGATCTTCGATTTCCAGCTTCTCCAGTCCTATTCCCTTAGTATTTGGGGCTTAGCCTTAGCCTCTAGACAATTTGAATGTGCCCTCACACGCCAAGACAGGAATAACGGCCCTGAATCCGAACGTAAAGACCAGTGACGTTGGCAAACAGCGAGAAAAGAGTAGCATGCCCGAAAAAACCACACGGTGCAAGCACAGGAGTTTTGCCCCCACCCTCCAAATCGGAAGCCAAGAACCACCCTCTCTCATTTTTTATTTCTATATATATATATCTAATCTCAAGTGTCAGCCAGCAACTCCACTGGTAATCCTTATAGTAGGTGCTAAACCCCTAAATAATAAATAAAAGATATGCGATAACTGTTTTTTGGACGCAAGAATCAAGAGGGCAGCACTATCAGGTACGTAGTAACAAATTTTGTATTTAGAAAAATTGACCATGACAGCAAACCGCGTTTCGTCCCCCACAAGGCGCGGCCGCCTGAAGAAAGGTCCCGTGGGGAGACCGAAACGTCGGTTTGCTGTGTCATTTTTCTAAATACAAAATTTGTTTACCTACTTACCTGAGTGCTGCCCTCTGATTTTGCGTCAAAACGGTATTAATTATGTGTGTGTATATGTGTGTGTGTGTATATAATACCGTTTTGACGCGAAATCAGAGGGCAGCACTCCGGTAAGTAGGTAAACAAATTTTGTATTTAGAAAAATGATACACACAGACACACAGACACACAGACACACAGACACACAGACACCAGTCCCCGTTTGCCAATCGCCTTGGTTGTACCTATGTTAAGGAGTGCCTTTCCTTACTGCTCGCTCTCTCGGGGCTCACAACTACTGTACTAATATAACCAATAAATGATACTCCGTGTAAATCTATAATAACAATAAGGGTCAGAGATGTACACACATATATTTGACCAGTGCAAACCAATGATCCATGTGAAAAGTGCACTTAAAGCTGCAGACCAAACAATATCCTATATGTGTGTTTTTTTTTAAAAATAAGTCAGTTCAGTGAGAAAATACTTGTAGTATTTGTTTTAAACTAACCCTGAATGACATTTTTAAATGTATTATAATGTAACAAGCGGTATTTGTTTCTATAGCAACCATTTACAAAGTCACATCCCCTTCCTCTTCTGAAACAGGCTCTGGCACACTGCTTTTTTTTTTGTAACTTATTTTGTATTTACACTTTTGATACACATAGGGGAAAGGGAGGCAGACATAGAGAAAAGGGGGGGGGTACCAAAAATTTTACACCGGAGTAAAAAAAAAAAAACGAACAACATAAATATAACGACGCTAGACAACCACCACTCCACACAGGATAACCGACTCTCTGAGAGAAGAAACCACCCTCGGCCCACAGTATCAAAATAATTCTCCTGGTCCCCCTACCAGGGCTCCCAAACTTTTAGAAATGTTCTTAGGTTGTGTCTCACATAGGCTGTTAGTCTTTCCATAGTTTGCACCTCGTTTACTCTCGAGATAATCTCGCTCCTGGAGTGGGGGAGGGGCTTTTTCCAGGCCCCTGCGATTTGCACGTCTCGCCGCGGTCAGGATATGTATCAATACTTTAGATTTGTTTTCGTTTAAATAATCTAACGGCTTGCCCAGGACCATTATAATCGGGTCTAGTAGTCAATAGTTTCTCGAACCAGGTTCTGCATTATTACCCAAAATCTCTGTACTTTGGGACAAAACCACCAGATATGGGCCATATCTCCGACACCACAGCATGCCCCTCCAACAAAGATTCGTGGTCGCTGGATAAATCTGCCTCAACCTCTGAGGCGTCAGATAGCGTCTGAAAATAACTTTATAAATGTTCTCTTTAAATATTGCGCAAAGTGAAGTATTCGTTGCATTGACCCACACATCTTGCCAATCTTCCCAGGGCATCTCTATCTGGAAATCTTGGGCCCACTGGTCCATATAGCGGTGTGTGCAGGGGGGCTTTTAATTCCCGAAATAATAAAAAAAACCTGGTACAGTATAGAAATGAGACCTCGCTGGTCGTTTCTATTCCTACATAGTTCTTCGAACACAGAGCACTCTGGGAAAGACCCATCCGGAGACAACCGCCTAAGATAATGGGTGACTTGCAAAAATCTGAACACCTCAGCACCCGTGAAAGAGTATCTCTACGCGAAAATCGCTGGAACGTAATAATTTACCATTCAAAAGCATATCCCCGACTTCTCTAACATTAAGCTTCCATAGATCAAAAGTACCAGTAAACCAACCCGGCCCAAAATTCGGGTTGTCAAATATTGGGGTACATCTTGAGGGAGCTGAAAAGAATTGATGGTAGATTTTGACCCTATGCCAAATTTTGAGGGAATATGTTATTACTGCCGAATCAAAAATATCTAGTCTAGAACATCTCGCTGGCTCCTTATTCCACAGAAGGGCCGAGAGCTCTGCGGAGCTATTAAAAATATTTTCTAAAACTACCCTCGATATTGATTTTCTTGGGAATGCCAAGAGATTAACTGTTTCAAGTGGGAGGATAAATAGTATTTCCTAATATCAGGGACCGCCAAACCCCCTCTTCCTCTGTGAGCATAACTGATCTTGCCACTCTTGGTCTTTTGTTACCCCTTATAAACTGCAGAATTTTATTCTGTAAATGTCTTAAATATTTTATCGGGATGGCGACTGGTAGTGGCTGAAAACAGTGAAGCAGTTTCGGGAGGACATTCATCTCGTCTGAAATAATCCGACCCATCCAGGAGATTTGATGATCCCTCCAAAGCAAAAGATCCCGTTTTATTATAGTGGAAAGCTCTGGGTAATTATATTTATAAAGGGCTTGATAGTTTTTTGTGAGAAAGATCCCTAAATATTTCAGTCTTACATTATTCCAGTGATAATTGAAAATTTAATTAATTTTACCTCAATATTTGATAAAGTTAAATTTAAAGCCTCTGACTTGGCCGAATTAATTTTATAACCTGAAAACAAGCCAAACCTAGAAAGCTGCTCTTGTAAATTAGGAAGAGAAGTCAGAGGATTAGAGATTGTCAAAATAATATCATCGGCAAACAAAGATAATTTGAAATTTTCCTGGCCGATCTTGTTACCCTGAATGTTGTTTTTCCCCCCTGATTTTAATTGCCAGCAGCTCAATTGTTAACGCAAAGAGCAAGGGGGACAGTGAGCAACCTTAATTAAGCAAATCTTAATTTGGTTTAACTCCCCTCCCCTGGCATTTAAAAAAAAACTGTAGGTGTGTCATATAGGGCTTGGACCCCCTTTAAAAATTGCCCTGAAAAACAAACTCCTTGGTCCTCTTCTGCTGCACTGACACCGTTTAGTAGAACCCTGTCATATAAGAACAAAGTTACATGTCAGCAAAGGAAATGTACACAATAACATCATATGGTTGCATAAGTATTCAGCCCCATAAATTAGTACTTGGTAGAAGCCCCCTTTTCTGCAATTACTGCTAGGGGTCTTTTTGGATCGGTCTCTAGCTTTGCACAGTAGGATGGGGACATTTCTTCTAATTTTTCATGGGAAAATTGATCCAGTTCTGATGTTTGTTGGGGATTGTCGGCGGACGGCAATCTTCATGCCTAGCTATAAATGTTCCATTGGATTCAAGTCAGGACTTTGACTGGGCCACTCAAGAACATTAATTCCCTTGTTCCACCGCTCTAGTGTGGCTTTGGCCCTCTGCTTCAGGTCATTGTCCTGCTGAAATGTGAATTTCTCCCCAGTGTCAGAGTCTTGGCTAAACTCAAGCAGGTTTTCCTCAAGGATTCGCCTGTAATTTGCACCAACCAATCTCCCCTCTATCCTGACTCGCTACCCCGTCCCTGCTGAAGAGAAGCGTCCCCATAACATGATGATGTCACCACCATGCTTGCCAGTTGGGATGGTGCTGACTGGGTACTGTGCAGTGTTTGGCTTGCGCCAGACGTAACGTTGGAAAATAACAGTGCTCACAGTTTTACCACTACATCTTTGTAGCTTTGAAAAACTGCATACGTTATTTGTAGGTATAATGTACGTTTGCGGATCTTCTTGCTCAGTTCTGCATATTCAATTATTGCGTCTTGAGATTGCTTAATGATTCTTCCATGTTCTGTACCTCAGTAATACAATAGGTGTCCACTTTTGAGCTCAATGAGGCATTCTTTATTGCTTCTTGGACAGTAAGACCAACAATATCCCATTTTGATCTTTTCAAGTTCGTCCTCCAGTTCTTGCAGTGCTGCTCCACTGGAGAGTGTCCGGGAGTTGTAGGTAGCCAGATTTAGGATTAAATGACCGCTTTTGTTTAACCTCCAGGGATTCTTAGCACCTTCTAGCTTCATGTCTTCTTCCTGAATGCTGTCAAGCCCCGGGACAATCCAGTCTCCAGAGAATGAGGGCCATTGCTTTTCCGTGAGTTCCATATTTGGAGTTTGAGGCCTTACTTGCCATGCTGGCCTCATTTGCATGTTGAGTAAGGCTAAGGCCCCGCTCCCAGAGTCAGCGCGCCCGCACTGCAGACAGGCGGTGCGCTGAGATACACAGACCGCGATATGCGGTCTGTATGGAGCGGGAGCCGGAGCGGGAGGTGGGCGGGAGTGGGAGGATTGACAGGGAGGGGGGGCGTGGCTTGAGCGGAGGGACCCGCTACCCCCCCCCCCCCCCTCCACGGACTCGGGCTGGAGCTGCTGAGGGTAAGTAAAACACACACACACAGGCACTCATATACACACACACACAGGCACACACATACACACACACACAGGCACACACATACACACACACACACACACAGACAGAGGCAGGCACTCACGCACTCATACACACACACACACACAGACAGAGGCAGACACACACACACAGACAGGCACGCACGCACTCACACACACAGACAGGCACTCACCTGCTTTCACTCCACACTCCTCCCCGCTCCCCGAAGCCTCTCCTCCTCCCGAAGCCTCCTCACAGCCACACCACGTGACGCGTCAACGCTAGGGAACACCATTTTCTTGTGTCCCATAGCAGCTGACGCGCCACAGCGTGTAGTCAGTTGTGCCGCCAGGGGGGACCGGCTCGCGAGGATTCCCCTGCTGGTTGGGAACTCGCGACATTGCCGCCCGCGCCAACGAGCGCAGCGGGACCGAGGCCTAAGATGTTTTCGAAGATACTCGCTAATCGGCAGCAACAGACCCTGGACTTCGCCCAGCCTAGAGAACGAGTGGGATTTCACAGTGGATACAACACAATGGACCACATCCAAATCGTACAAGAAGTATGATCCCCAAATCGTAATGAATATGATCCGCCACTCAGCTTGGGATTCGTATCGTAGATTCCGAAAAAGCATTTGATTCTGCCTGCACCTCAGTGGTTCTAAATGGATTAAGAACTGTACATTGATATTATTAACAGCATTTACGAGAGTGCCACATCGACAATTAGAGTGCATGAAGATACAAGCAAGATAAGGATCACCAATGCGTTTCACTGCAACCCTTGAAGAATTGTTCGAGAACCTGAATTGAGAGAGAAAAGGAATCCAAATCAATGGTGAATATTTGAGCCCCCTACGATTTGCAGAGGACATTGTTATTTTTGCCACAAGTCCAAAATACCTCCAGCACCAAATCAGAGAACTCGTCGAAGCAAGTAAGAAAGTGGCCTTCATATGAATCTTAGCGAGACTAAAGTGATGTTCAACAAATGTGTAAACCTAACTAAATGAAATACTGTAGAACTAGAAGAAGTTGATGACTATGTCTACCTTGGTCCAGAGTAACAATGGATGGAAACCTTTTGGCTGAAATTAATAGGAGAATGAAAATGGGATGGAGGCATTTGGAAGACGCAAGACAATCTTTCAAGGGGCCCTTGTGTATTCTGCCCGTGCTCACGTGTGGATGTGAAACGTGGACCCTAAATGCTAAGATAATTCAGAAGCTTCAGGCTACTCAAAGTATGGAGAGATGTATGATGGGTATTACTCGACCCGATGGGGGGGAAAAGAGCCAATGGGTTTGAAACCAAACAAAAGTCTGTGACATCACAAGGGTGAAGAAATTAAAATGGTGGTGGGCCGGACATATCGTAAGAAGAAATGGCCATCGTTGGACAAAGATGGTACTTAACTGTATTTTAAGGGAAATTGAAAGATGAAGACGACGCCCAAAAGTAAGATAAGATGAAATCAGAAAATGTGCTGGAGCGACGTGGAGAAGAGACTTGCAACCGCAGGACCTGGAATATCATTGGGGAGGCCTCATCCAGCGGTGGGTCGGCAAGAGCTGAACATCGTGTGTGTGTTGCCAATAAAATATATTTGTTTGCATATTTATGGCGTGCCTATCCCTGTGTTATCTTTGTACCGTACCTTATAGGTACTCTGATAGCAGCACCCTCTGCAGTAGCCTGGTCTACACTATGTAAGGGTGTGCCCCTTCACCTTATCAATGTGAATATATGTAGATATATATAGGTGTGTGTGTGTGTGTGTATATACAGCAGGGCCCCAGGTATACTGCGGGTTCCGTTCCAGAGGCCCGCCGGAAAGCGGATCCGGCGAGTTTCAGTTCTGCGCATGCACAAACCGTCATTTTCGCCGTTCTGCGCATGTGCGATCTATACGCTGCGCGCGCAACCTGCAATCCGCGCACAACCTCCGGGGTCTGCGCATACGTGCCGGGCGCACCCGCCCGTTCTGCACATTTAAAATTAAACATGACGGCCCCCTTCTCGGTGCCGCCGTATCAGCGGATCGCCGAGAACCGGGGCCCTGGTGTGTGTGTGTGTGTGTGTGTGTGTGTGTGTGTGTGTGTGTCTGATCCCGAAAGGACTCGTCCTCAAAAACCCACTTGCCAACACATACAACACAAAATTCTCCCAACAACTGTGCACCAGGAACTCAGAAGTGTGTGTGTGTGTGTGTGTGTGTGTGTGTGTGTGTGTATCTGTGTGAATATAAATGAATGGAGAGCCCACAGTGTATACAGTGCTTTACAAAAGGGGTGTGTGGAGTGGGAGTTAATATAAATGGTGTGGGTAGGTGTGGAAATGTGAGAGATAGTAGCATAACTAAAAGTGTGTGTGGATACTATGTATACCCTTTGCTTGTTTCATTCATTGTAACATCGCCGGAAGAAGAGATCAGTGTATCTCGAAACCTCGCACAAATAAAAGCATTTCGTTAGCCACAGAACGGTATCATCTATTTATTTTTTGATTATTGAAGCTCGGCTAACACGGTACTGATACACATATACATATACATATACATATATATATATATATATATATATATATATATATAGTCATTTTACCTATAACTATCAAGTTTAAGGCATTTCATACAAATTTTTAAGAGTATGTAGCTTGTCAGCGAAAGTTATTATTCTTTAAATTAGTTTACAAAAAAAATATTTTGAACCAATATATTTTTATTTACGGAAGTTAAGTGCACAAAAAGATAACATTTGTTTACACTTTAAATGACTCAATATTTCCTCCAAATAATACCCTATTTGTCTACTGTCTACACACTGTCAATCTTGCAATGAGAGAAAAGAGAGAGAAGAGAGAGAGAAGAGAGAGAAGAGAGAGAAGAGAGAGAAGAGAGAGAAGAGAGAGAGAGAGAGAGAGAGAGAGAGAGAGAGAGAGAGAGAGAGAGAGAGAGAGAGAAGAGAGAGAAGAGAGAGAGGAGAGAGAAAGTAACAGTGAAACTAGCCTCACAGTGAGCGAGTTACAGTAAACTGCATTTCAAAACAAGCCATTCAAGTTGCTTAAATAAAATTCCTCAAGTACAGCAATAAGTCACTAATAACTTGGATCCTAAATGTGTTTTTATGTAATAAACCAATGCACTAGGCCTACTACAATATGTACATCTCATAGAATACTGTTTCTGAATACTGTACATGTTAATCAGTCCTAACATGCTATTTTAATGCTTTCCATCTCTCCATGTGCAATCATTTTGATATCACCATTACACAGAGGCACAATTATCAAGGGCCGATACATATCACAACCTGTTCCGGCGTGAACTCCCATTGAAGTATAAGGGAGTTAACGTCAGAACAGGTGCGATAACCCATACCGGCACTTGATAAATAAGCCCCATATTTAATTTGATGCGGATCATGGAAAGCCCGGAGCACAGATTTTCCAGTGTTGGAAAAGTGGCTCCAACATACTGCTGTAAATGGGGACCACATAAAGCCCTAATGTATATTGTCCAAATCGGCCATTCAGGATGGTTTCAACTTAAAATACTCACTGAAGTCAATGGGGATTTTCAGCCAAATACAGCCCTAACAACCTCGGACAACGTAGAAATACCCTTTAAAATCGGACAACAGATTTGGTCCATCTAGTCTGTATCATTACTATTTAATGATGCAAAGTAAATGAGATTCCTAGGTCATATTTGTTTAAAAGCGTACCCCTGTATACTCAAAAACTTGTGTTACAATTTACTTTTATGCCATATAGGGCAAATTACATTGCTAGTACAATATCATTTTTATATTGTTCTGATTTAATCCTCCATTGTCACGGGGTTCTGCAGCAAATGAAAAAAAATAAAAATAAAAGGAACTTGCAATCATAGATATTGCATTTCTCAAGAAACGGAGTCTTTATTTCTACATTTTTGCTGGGTTTTTTTTTATACCAATAATGATTGTTTTAAACATCACATTATTTATCACAATATTAAAATCAGAAAGGAGATAGAAGTCCGGGGGAAAAAAATTACTATAGCAGTAATTTTAGGTAATCTAGTACTCGAAGTAACAAAAATAAGGTTTTCAAAAGGTGCCACAATCCTTACAAAGTTTTAAGATACCACTCCAAGTCATCAATAAACCCCTTGGCTGCTAAAGAGGTGTGCGCACTGCAACCCCCTTTGGTAAGCCAAGGTTCGGTTTACACTAGACATTTGTCATGTTGTGATACCTTTTAGTGGTTAGCAAACGAGATGACCGAACATGAAGAAAAAAAAAGGAGGATCAGACAGGTTTTCAAAGCGTTGCACATTCTGTATAAATGATTATTCATATGATCTATATTAATCTACCACATATACATATGGTAGATAGATGCTCCAATAGAAATGTAAACATAATAATAATAATAAATACACACACATTTACTCAAGGATCTCTTGCCGCTACTAGAACTGCAGGCTGCTGGCCAATATACAAGAAGTCCCAAAAGGGAGGAAGAGGCAGGCCTGCCAACAGGGGTTGTAGGCATGCAGGGGGTGGGGGGGAGGCGCGAGGTAGGTATGCAGGGGGGGGGGGGGGGGGGGGGGGGGGGGGTCTGGCGTGTTTGGAGATGGGACCAGGGGGTTGGTGCGAGTCCGGCAGTTGGTGCGCGCGAGACTTCCCGCTCTCCTCGATCGGGGAGGTGTGTCCAATGTGGCTATGCAGCGGATACAGTTCACTCCCGGCGCTCCCCCGGTTACCGCTGCCGCCCGCTGCCGCCCGCTGCCGGCTGTTTGAGCGGGAGGAGGGGGGATATTAGGGTGCCTGGATGCCACTGCCCCCCCGCCGTATCCACTAGCCCCCCCTCTTTACACCATTCCAATCCCCATTCCTCCCTAAGTCTCCTGGTCAGAAAGCGTGTCGCACAGCAGATTGCTAATGCCAATTATTGACTATGGAGACATAGTATATGACTCAGCACCTCAAACCCACCTTAGCAAACTTGACACCCTCTACAATTCAATTTGTCGTTTTGTTCTCCAATGCAACTACAACACACATCACTGCGAAATGTTCAAAGAACTAGATTGGTCATCACTAGAGTCTAGGCGCAAAGTTCACCTTTCCTGTCTTGCCTTTAAATTCTTCATGGGCAAGCTACCCAGCTACCTGAACAAGCTCCTCACCCCTACCACATGCAGCACTTATCATCTGAGATCAGACTCCAAAAGACTGTTCATGGTCCCAAGGCTCAACAAAGTATCCGTCCGTTCCTCCTTCTCTTACCGTGCACCCCAAAACTAGAACAACCTACCTGAGACTCTCACATCCACCACCAGTTTAAGTTCTTTCAAATCTAAGGCTGTCTCACATTTTAATCTGGTCTGTAACTGTTTCATTCGCCCATAACATATATTTTCTTTAACTGTGCATGCAATGTCTTGTATATAATGTATACCCTGTTCATTTATGTAACTGTATTTGTAACCATGTATTATTTGTCTTAACTCTGTGCCCAGGACATACTTGAAAACGAGAAGTAACTCTCAATGTATTACTTCCTGGTAAAATATTTTATAAATAAATAAAATAAATAAGGTAAGTCTGAATTTTATATGTATTGGGGTGGTGGGGGTCTTTTGAATATGTATTGGGGTGGTTATATTATATATATATACACACACACACACTTGTTTTATTAGCACTTGTAACACCAAGTGACCAGTAGGAAACCGTGTATAGACACCCCTCTGAATCCCTCTTTTTGGTTTGTGCCTTTGAGCCTCACCTGTTATTTTGAAACAGCTGAAACCCAAACAGGAGGGGGGGCGGGGAAGGGAATAGAAAAGTTATCACTTAGAAACTAAGCCCCAATCTCCTGCTGTAAGAAGGGGGGGGGACCCCATAACCCCCCCCCCCCTTTATATTTTGTGTCCAATGTAAATGAGACTTAGGTTTCAAGGCTATGCCGCTCTGAGCATATTAAACCCTAATATAAATGTTTACACAGGCTGGCGAGGTTGTTAGAAAGTAATCTGAGTGGGGAGATGCTGCGCTATATACAAAGATGATGTGTTTATGTCATTCTGTGTAGATGAAAATATGCTTGGGACACTTTGCAATAGGCATGTTCCTTAGAAGGAACCTGTTCTGTACAGTGAGAAAGGGAGTAACCCGCAGGAATCAAACATTACATGCAATGCGTGTCCGCTGCCACGTACCTGTGACTTTCACCGATTTCTCATCCGCTGCCACGTACCTGTGACTTTCACTGATTTCTCATCCGGTCTCGCTTCTCCGTGAGTTTCACCGATTTCTCATCTCCGTGAGTTTCACCGATTTCTCATCCAGTCTCGCTTCTCCGTGACTTTCACCGATTTGGGATCAGTCTCGCCTATCTGTGAGTTTCACCGATTCTTACTTTTATTTAGCATAGTCTCCTTGTAAAAATGTTAACTCTTCTGATTAAAATACCATTTTTATTTTGGCCCAGAAACCCTCAAATCTCTCCGGGAGTTGGGATTTAATGAATGAGATGGGAAGTTGGTGCAAAGTTAGGGACCGTTCTTCCTAGGACAAATGTTTAATGGGTTAAATGGAGGCACTGAAATAATGTTTTAAACTGACTTTTCTATATTAATCAACAGCTTTGGAAGGTTTTTTACAATCTTTATCTAATGTATTTTGATAAGACTGTTTGTCCTCAGACACAGGTTCTTTTTGCTATGTTCTTTGTTTGCAGAGTAATTATGAAGCCGCTGTTCATCAAACAGATAAACATAATTGGCTGATAAGTATGGATTCAGGCTTCCCAAAGAAAGGGGAAACGTTAATTTTTCACAGGAGAAAAATACAGGAAACCGTCACTTTAAGGGTTACTGAACCTTTCTAAGGCCTCGGTCCCGCTGCGCTCGTTGGCGCGGGCGGCGGGTCGCGAGTTCCCCACCAGCAGGGGAATCCTCGCGAGCCGGTCCCGGTCCCCCCTGGCTGCACAGAGCACTACACGCTGTGGCGCGTCAGCCGCTGGAGACACCAGAGAATGGTGTTTCCTAGCGTTGACGCGTGACGTGTGTGGCTGTGAGCCAATGGGGAGGGGAGGCTTCGGGAGGAGGAGAGGCTTCGGGGAGCGGGGAGGAGTGTGGAGTGAAAGCAGGTGAGTGCCTTTCTCTGTGTGTGTGTCTGAGTGCGTGCCTGTCTGTGTGTGTATGTGTCTGAGTGCGTGAGTGCCTGCCTGTGTGTGTGTGTGCCCGAGTGCCTGTGTCTGTGTGTGTGTGTGTGTATGAGTGCGTGAGTGCCTGCCTGTGTGTGCGCGCGTGTGTGTGTGTGTATGAGTGCGTGAGTGCCTGCCTCTGTCTGTGTGTGTGTGTGTGTGTGTATGAGTGCGTGAGTGCCTGCCTGTGTGTGCGCGCGTGTGTGTGTGTGTATGAGTGTATGAGTGCGTGAGTGCCTGCCTGTGTGTGTGTGTGTGCGCGTGTATGAATGAGTGCCTGCGTGTGTGTGTTTAAACTTACCTTCCAGCTCCAGCCCGAGTCCGTGGAGGGAGGGGGGGGGGGAGAGTAGCGGGTCCCTCCGCTCAAGCCACGCCCCCCCTCCCTGTCAAACCGCCCACCTCCCGATCAAACCTCCCACCTCCCGCCCACCTCCCGCTCCGGCTCCCGCTCCCTACAGACCGCAGATCGCGGTCTGTGTATCTCAGCGCACCGCCTGTCAGCAGCGCAGGTGCGCTGACTCTGGGAGCGGGGCCTTAGCCTTAGGAAGCCAAGGACACTACTGGGTTTATGTGCTAAGGGTCGCAAACGGTGTTTTGTTTCGCAAAATTGGCGCCTGGAAATCTAATTTCAAATCCCACTTGTGCGCCCGTGTACTCGCCTATCCCGCTTGTGTGCGCCCGTGTACCCGCCTGTCCCGCTTGTGTGCGCCCGTGTACCCGCCTGTCCCGCTTGTGTGCGCCCGTGTACTCGCCTGTCCAGCTTGTGTGCGCCCGTGTACTCTCCTGTCCCGTTTGTGTGCGCCCGTGTAACCGCCTGTCCCGTTTGTGTGAACCTGTGTAACCGCCTGTCCCGTTTGTGTGCGCCCGTGTAACCGCCTGTCCCGTTTGTTTGCGCCTGTATACTCACCTGCAAGTTCTCCAACTGCAACATCAGCGTCAAAATTTGGTTCTTACATTTTTTGAGCTGCATTGGGCGTACAGATGTTAATGGGGTGTACTTTAACTAATATATATATATAATCTCTTCTTCAGCCCGTGTCTCCCCACTGCTGGATGAAGCCTCCCCAGTGATCTCCCAGGTCCTGCGGTTGCAGCCTCTCTCCCTTGTCCACGTCGCTCCCACACATTGTCTGATCTCATCCTCCCAGCTTACGTTTGGTCGATGTCTTGGTCTCTTAATCTCTCTTGGAATCCAGTCGAGTTCCATCTTTGTCCAACAATGGTCATCTCTTCTTGCAATATGTCCGACCCACCGCCATTGTATTATACAAAATATAACTATATTAGCTAAAGTGCCCGGCTTCGCACGGGTCTCTCCCTCCCGCTCACTTCTCCCTTTCCTTCCTCCTCTCCCCCCCCCCCACTACTCCCCTTCTCTCTCTCCCTCCCGTCACTTTCCTTTAATACTTCATGATGTCCCCACTTATTTCCGCCTCTCTCTCCTTCTCCGGCATTCTTACTTTCTCCTCGCGCGCCACCTGACTTCCTCTCTCTTTCTTTCTGCATCTGCTTTCTGTGTGAACTTTATAGCTATCTCACTCTCCTTATCTGCCACCAGGCTATGTGCATTAGGATGTCACCAGCATGATGTACATGCCAGATACATAGCCTACCAGGTACAACCCATGAACCCTGACATTCCTAGCAGTGACCCCCTTTGGAGTGTTCGGGAAGACCCAAACCATGACCGTTCGCCTTACGTTGATACATCAAGTAATCCTTCCAAGTGTGGTTCTAGGTCTTACAGTTTGGGCGTGCATCATGAAACACAAACATCCTGACATATATAGTAGATGTATGTATTAGTTTTGAGGCTGTGTGTGTGTGTGAGCTGCTTCTGTTACATCGATCAGGGTGGCCATGTCTTGATCTGCAAGTCAAGAGCGAGAAGGGAGCAGGGGGAATAACAGGACTTTCCTGGACTCGTTCAAACACATCAGTGTGGAGTCCAGCAATGCAGATCTGCCGAATACCTTTAACCCACCATACTCCCTCCGCTTCTGTCCTCATACCCAAACGTCATCGCCAAGTTCTATTTTTATCGGCGCGGAAATGATTTGGTAGGGTGGGGTGGGGGGGAGAGAATTGAACCCTTTTGGGCGCCAAAGCGTAGCTACTACATCATGGAGTCTGGCACTCCAGGTGAGTGAACGATCATCGGAGACGCGGTCACGTGATCGCGAGGGTTAAAAAGGCTGTGGTTGCGCTCAAAGGGTTAATATTGGCTGTGATGAAACATTCAGCTGGTACCCGTTGCTGTTACAGTATTTGTTTGCAAGGTTACAGATTCCAAGAACGAACAAGTGTACGCGGCCGCCACAAAGGTGGTTATAATGCCACATCGTTGACTGCACCACCTGTGCTGAAGCAGGGGTATCCTGAAAACCTGCCCTGTTGGTGGCCCTGGAGGACTGGAGTTGGCCGCTCCTGCGTTAAGCCATCTCAGCATCTCCGAAGATTGACTACATCTTGCAGAGGAAATAAAATGTGCTGACAGGCGGGATTTCTGCTGGGCTGCAGGCTTCCCTGAAGGTGTTTCAGTAATGGATTGGCGGTGTAATGTAACTGCACGGACCTCTCTGTATAGAAGTATCTCCCCTCCCCCTGCTGCCTTGCACGGAGAGCGAGGCAGTGAGATCCATTAGCTGCACCTCTGGGACTCCGAACACATCTTGCATGGCCACTAATGGAACCTCTCTCCCCTCCTCCTGCGTTAGCACAAACCCTTTTGTTTTCTTGGTCGGAGCTTGATTAGATTCTAACGCATACGCCCCCCCTCCACCCCCCAACACACAGACCTACCCCCCTGGTCTTGGGAGCTGGTGGTCGGTGGGTAGTGGGACCCTCAGAGATTTGTATTATAGGCATAAAGGGGCTGGAGTAGCATAATGCAGAAGATTAACCTAACTCACCGCCCCCCCTCCCAGTGACATCAACGTGTTATCCAGATCTGCAGAGCAGGCAGATTGTGACCAGGCTAAAGATGCAGTCCCACTGTGCAGTCCCATTACATTACATATATATATATATATGGCGTGTTTGTATGTGTGTGTGTGTGTATATATATTATTATCATCGTTTATGTGTAAAGCGCCAACATATCCCTCAGCGCGGTGCAATGGTGGGTACAGGTATGCATATTACATGACAAACGCGCGCAAATACATACGGAAGGTAATGAGGGCCCTGCTCGTGTGTGTGTGTGTGTGTGTGTGTGTGTGTGTGTGTGTGTGTGTGTGTGTGTGTGTGTGTGTGTGTATATATGCAGTGTTATCTGCACTATCGAGGACATTCATGATAGTTGTTACAATTTTACATAGATACATTATCATTTGTCCACATTGTTGCATCTTATGTCTAATTGTCTGTTTTGTGTATTATATTGGTCTTTGTGTGAGACATAAGACATTGGCAGCACATTGGGATTCACACTATATAACATACTGCGGATATATCTGCATCACAACCTTGTGTGTGTGTGTGTGTGTGTGTGTGTGTGTATCTCTCTGTCTGAGACATGCAAATGATCATACTGTAATTTTTCCATTTGCTAGGTTGTAGCAAGCTCCGGTGCCGGGTATCGCCCTGCGTTACGGCGCAAGCTCCGGTGCCGGGTATCGCCCTGCGATCCGGCGCAAGCNNNNGCTCCGGTGCCGGGTATCGACCCTGCTATCGGCGCAAGCTCCGTGCCAGGGTATCGCCCTGCGATCCGGCCGCGCAACTCCGGTGCCGGTATCGCCCTCGATCCGGCTCAAGCTCCGTGCCGGGTATGCCCCTGCGATCCGGGCAACTCCTGTGCCGGGTATCGCCCTGCGATCCGGCGCAAGCTCCGGTGCCGGGTATCGCCCTGCGATCCGGCGCAAGCTCCGGTGCCGGGTATCGCCCTGCGATCCGGCGCAAGCTCCGGTGCCGGGTATCGCCCTGCGATCCGGCGCAAGCTCAGGTGGGTGCCGGGTATCGCCCTGGTCACGTCGCAAGCTCGGTTGCCGGTATCGCTGCGCCGGCGGCAGCCCTCGGTGCGCGGGTATCGCCCTGCGATCTGGCTTTAATCTGCCAGATACATTAATTGCATTTAACCCTGTAATGGGTCCGATTTTGCACAACGGACCTTGGTGAACCCGTAGGTTTTGGTGCTTTGAATAATAGCTGTACTGGGCTTAAAATCGCTTCTAACCCCCCATTAAATAACAGGAAAAAGCTAACTGGCACTCATTCCACCAAGTCAATAGGGACCGCGTTCCCCACCAAGTCAATAGGGACCGCGTTCCCCGATCCAGTTAGAGGGAGACGTTTTCCAAACAGAGCATATAGCAGCAACGATGTGCGGAGCCCGTTACCTAGTGGTAACAAGTATGTGGCCACGCCCTCCCCTCTGGCCCTTCCCGCGACTGTCTCTGGATACAGATCAATGTGAGCCACGCCCTGATCCCGCCGGCTGTCTCTGGATACAGATCAATGTGAGCCACGCCCTGATCCCGCCGGCGTGTTAGGTGAGGGACTGAGTATTACAGATAGTAGAGAGCACGTGGAACAGGGAGTGACCATATCACGCACCCTCGCGAGTGCTGGACTATTTCACTGTGGATTATGTGAAATGGCGACTGCTGCCAGCACCCCACAGCTAGTGCACGACACCCCGACTGGGTTTTTGTCATTACCGTAGGAGACACAGAATTCCTACAAGCTGCTAGCTTTGGATGTCGACGTCCAGGAGGATCCCCGTCGAGCACCGCCAAGTGTGGCAAATGTGGATTGCCGTACATCAAACGATGATCTGTAATACTCAGTCCCCACCTAACACGCCGGCGGGATCGGGGGTGGCTCACATTGATCTGTATCCAGAGACCAGTCGCGGGACGGGCCAGAGGGAGGGCGTGGCCACATACTTCACGCCATAGGTAACGGGCATCCGCAAATCGTTGCTGCTATATGCTCGTTCAGAAACTTGTCCCTCTTTAAGCTGGGAGGAGGGAACGCTGTCCCTATTAAACCCTGAGGCGGGGATACGATTGTCCCCTTAAACTGAGCGGGAACGCTCTTGGTGTTGTTCCTATAAACTTGAGCGGAAACCTGTCCCTATTAAAATGAGCGGGGAGGGAGGGAAAACCTGTCCCTATAAACTTGAGCGGGAAAACACTTGTCCCTATAAAACTGAGGGAAACCCTGTCCCTATAAAACTGAGTGGGAAACCTTGTCCCTACCAAAAGAGCCGGGAAACAGGTCCCTATAAACTGAGGGGAAAAACTGTCCCTATAAAACTGGGGGGAACGCTGTTGTCCCCTATAAACTGAGAGGGAACAGCTTTCTTTGTCCTATAAAAATGAGTGGAAAACCATGTCCCTATAAACTGAGCGGGAACATGTTCCCTATAAGAAAGAGCGGGAACCCTGTCCCTATAAAAACTGAGTGTTTGGGGAAACCCTGTCCCTACAAATGAGCGGGAAACCCTTGTCCCTATAAACTGAGGGGAACGCTGTTCTCCTAAAACTGAGCGGGAAACCGTCCCTATCTAAACTGAGCGGAAACCCTGTCTTTATAAACTGAGCGGGAAAAAATCCCTGTCCCTATATAAACTTGACAGCGGGACATCCCTGTCCCTATAAACTGGGGGAAAAACCCTGTCCCTATAACTGAGAGGGAAACCCTTGTCCCATAAAATACTGAAGCGGGAAACCCGCCCTAGAAACGGAGCGGGTGAACGCTTGGCCCTATAAACTGACGGGAAACCCTGTCCCTATAAACTGAGAGGGAAAACCTGTCCCTATAAAACTGGGCGGGAAACCCTGTCCCTATAAACTGATTGGGAAAAACCTTTGTCCCTATTAAAAACTGGAGCGGGGGAAAACCACTGATCCCTATAAATGATGTGGGAAAACCATGTCCTATGAAACTGGGAGGGAAACCCTGTCCCTATAAAACTGAGCCGGGAACGCGTCCCTATAACTGAGTGGAATGCTGTCCCTTAAAACTGAGGGGAACGCTGTCCCTATAAACTGAGCGGGGAATGCTGTCCCTATAAATGAGTGGGTCGGGAATGCTGTCCTAATAAACGGAGCAGTGAGGAACCTCTTCCTTATAACTGAGCGGGAACCCTGTCACCTATAACTGAGGGAACGCTGTCCTAAAACTGAGCGGGAAACCCTGTCCGATAACTGAGTGGAAACCCTGTTCCCTACAAACTGAGGCGGGGAAACCCTTTTCTGTCCCTATAAAACTGAGCGGGAAACCCCTGTCCCTATAAACTGAGCGGGAACGCTTGTCCCTATAAACTGAGGGGAAACCTGTCCTAGAAAAAACGGAGTGGGAACCCTTGTCCCTATTAAACTGGGAGACAGATAGTAGAAAGCACGTGGAACAGGGAGTGACCATATCACGCACTCTCGCGCGTGCTGGACTATTTCACTGTGGATTATGTGAAATGGCGACTGCTGCCAGCACCCCACAGCTAGTGCACGACACCCCGACTGGGTTTTTGTCATTACCGTAGGAGACACAGAATTCCTACAAGCTGCTAGCTTTGGATGTCGACGTCCAGGAGGATCCCCGTCCAGCACCGCCAAGTGTGGCAAATGTGGATTGCCGTACATCAAACGATGGAGTCGTTGATAAATTCTGCCCGAGGAAGTGGGGACCCGAGCGAGACCAACAGGTCCGTCCCTGAGATTCCTGCAGAATCCGAAGCGCCGCCTCCTTTTACCAGACGACCGGGTCGGAGGACAGAATCCCTGAAGGTCCCTTTGGCAACCGAAACACCGGCTCATGTGTGTTAGGGGTCAGTAAACACCCTCCTTTTTGTATTAATTGTGTCTGGTGCAGATAATTAGACCATTCTGGTCTTTTCATTAGATTGTAGAAAGTACAAACGTTTTGGAGCAAACTCTGCAACAATGCATCTAGATATGTGGTCTGCAAGTACCATTAGACCATTTATGGTGACTGTATTGCAGGGAGGAGGCGGCCTATTACTGCAGGGGCGGCTATGACTGCCAGGGAGGCGGGGCTTATGACGGCATGAGGCAGGTATGGACTGCAGGGGAGGAGTGCGAGGGGGGTGTATGATGCACGGGAGTGTCGGGTATGACTGCAGGAAGGCGGGTATTGACTTTGCAGGGAGTCGGGTATGACTGGCAGTGATGACTGCGGGAGGCGGGTATGACGCATGAGACAGTATGACTGCAGTGAGGCGATTTATGACTGCAGTAGATGCTGGGTATGACTGCAGGGAGCGGGTATGACTGCAAGTGAGGCTATGTACCTGACGTGAGGGGGTAGTGACTGCAGGGAGGCGGGTATGAATGCAGGAGGGCGGTATGATGCAGGAGGAGGGGGGGATATGAGTGAGGCGGAGAGATGATGTATGTGAGGGAGGCCGCGGGGTATGAAGGACAGTGAGGCGGGTATGACTGCAGGGAGTGCGGGGTTGGTAGAAGCAGGAGGCGGGTATGCTGCAGATGAGCTCGGGGCCGCACATTGCAACCAGTAACCAATATACTTATCTACTCATAGTATTCTCCGGGACATAGAGGTATTCGCAACCCCAGGTCTCCTTAACCCGATCCGGCCTCATTCGATCAGCCCGACTCAACCGTGCTAGCTTACGACCCACTGGAGACCCCTGTAGCGCCCATACTAAGGACACCACTTCAGGACTCTCAGCCATGGCCATACCCCACTGTACATAGTCACTGAAATATAAATGTCCTTCATCAAGTCCTTCAGTGTGCTGAATAGAAGCCTAATTTTCCTCCTTAGAGTTCATTGGGTGTCTGACCCACCACTGCTCGATCTTACCCCGTCGCCAAGCCATGCATACGTGTCTACAGATATACACAATTCAGGGAGCAGCCGGAGAAACTCCATGCGTGTCTTATACTTCCTCGACGGTCTCACACGACCTCATGGGTAGATGTCAATAGTGCGATCTGGCAGCATGGTGGCAACCCGGCATCAACTCGATGACGAGGGAGAGGGCAATCCACTGTTGGAATCACTGGAGGCCACACAACATCCCGTAGCAAGGGGGCAAACCGCATCAACTGGATCCACAGGCTCTGCCACTTCAGGGGGATCCACGGCAAACTCCGGGACAGTGTCGCCCTTCGGGGGGCCTGCCGGAAGGGTCTTTTAGAGGCATCTCAGCAACGATAGGGATAGGTACAGCATTGCTCCTCACTTCTGGGGTGGAGTTTCACTGTTCACGGTTCCGAGATTTGGTCCTACCGACCCGGTCGTCTGGTTAAAGGAGGCGGCGCTTCGGATTCTGCGGAATCTCAGGGAGCGACCTGTTGGTCTCGCCGGTGTCCCCACTTCCGGGCAGATTTATCAACGACTCCATCGTTTGATGTACGGCAATCCACATTTGCCCACACTTGGCGGTGCTGGACGGGGATCCTCCTGGACGTCGACACCAAAGCTAGGCAGTTGTAGGAATTCTGTGTCTCCTACGTAAATGACAAAACACAGCTGGTGGTGTCGTGCACTAGCTGTGGGTGTCTGGGCGCAGTCGCCATTTCACAAATCCACGTGAAATAGTCCAGCACCGACGACGGGTGCGTGATATGGTCACTCCCTGTTCCACGTGCTTTCTACTAATCTGTAATACTCAGTCCCTCACCTAACCGCCGGCGGGATCGAGGGGTGGCTCACATTGATCTGTATCCAGAGACAGTCGCGGGAAGGGCCAGAGGGGAGGGCGTGGCCACATACTTGTACGCACTAGGTAACGGCTCCCACTCGTTGCTGCTATATGCTCTGTTTGGAAACGTCTCCTCTAACTGTCGGATCGGGGAAACGCGTCCTATTGACTGGTGAGGGAACGCGGTCCCTATTGACTTGGTGGGGAACGCGGTCCCTATTCTTGGGGGAACGTCGGTCCTATTACTTGATGGGGGAACGCTGTCCCTATTGACTTTGGGAACGCTGTCCCTATGAACTTGGTGGGGACCGCGTAGTGATGGTGGGCTGCGGTCCCTTTACTTGGTGGGGAACGCGGTCCCTGATTGACTTGTGGGGAACAGCTGGTCCCTATTGTGGAAGTGTCCATTGGATTGGTGAGGGAACGCGGTTGTCCTATGACTTGGTGGGGAACGCAGTCCCTATTGACTTGGTGGGGAACGCTGTCCCTATTGACTTGGTGGGGAACGCTGTCCCTATTGACTTGGTGGAGAACGCTGTGCATAGAAACTGGGCGAGTAGTGGGCAGCAAGGGGTTTGATTCCAAACAATTTTGCTGTACTGGGACTCTCAGCCATAAATGAACTTATCTTTGATCAACAGTCACTTATGTCCAACATAGATTCCCAATTTCCTCACAGACGCTCTGCAGTAGGCTAGTCCCGCCGAGTAAGGACCCCCTCCATGTTAAGGGCATCCCTCTGTGTGCAAGATTAATGCAATGTCAGCTTCCGTGTATGAGGAAAGCTTTACAACACATAGTCCACATAAAACAAACTCTTCGCCCTCAAAGTTCCAAAATGGGCAAAACAACGTTTCTTCCTCTCTCTCTCTCTCGCTTCCCCAAGTTGGTGCCAAATGTAACACTCCCTGCCCGGCTTCTAGGGAGGTTACATTGGTGTAGTGTGTATGTGTGTATGTATATATATATATATAATCTATATATATTATATTTATTTATATATATATTATCCCTCACCCTCTGCCCGGCTTCTAGAGAGGTACATGGGGGGTGTGTTTATATGGCTGCTCCGCATGGGTTACCCCACCCCGACTCAGGGGCAGGAATTCAGCGGCTGGGCGATGGGGTGGCAACGGTGTATGATAATGGGCACCAGAACTTTTATAGCACAGCTGTCATTTACTCGTGTCCCCAAACACAGGGACCATTCATCCTACTGTATATTGACACCCTGCACTGTATTTTATACACCAGACATCATGAATACTGTTTCTCGATCAGTGCCCTTGCATAACACTTAATGAAGGTACTATCTTGTTCTTTACTGTGATAAGACTGCCCCTCCTAAGATGAGACCTATTTCTTCATTATCTTGGTTATACTGGGCCCATTGGGGTCCTATATACGTAACCCAACACCTTTAGCCGTTATGGTTACGGCCACTGCCCCTTGAGCCTGGGAGGAATGTATTTGCAGATCCACTGTTAGAACCGATCCGCTGGCATCCTGGACCACTCGTTACAAAGGCCCCTCTGGCGCATGCGTTTCATACTTAGCACTTACTTTGGACTCCCTTAGTCCTCTCTGGGGAACCGAACTGACCAGGTTAGCGTCCCTGTATAGAACATAAAGTAGCCTGGTCTATTCTATTACCCTAAGAACATGGTTGGCTTAATCTCCCCTAGGCTCCTCTCCTCATATCCCCTGGAACCTAACCTTCCAGAACCTTTCCCTTAAATACCCCTCGCGTGAACTCTGGATCCACCATACACCAAGGGCGGGGGCTCCCTAGCATAAACATGGTTAGAAATCTAGGAGGTATTGTGGGGGGGGATTGGGGGGGTAGGGGGATTATCGGGGGATCATATCAATACATGCACAGACATTAACAATACATTTCAGATCAGCATGCGAGTGTCCTGGCAGTAAAATGTTTAAGCTAGAACCCAGCCAGCCTAGCACAAGGGTAACCCCCCCAGTGCCAAAAGGTGCCAAGCACCGTGTAGAAGCCCTATCCAGCAGCCGAGAGGTTAAGAGACTCCCCTTATACAGCGTTTAACTGTATACTGTACACTGCGGCGCCCTTCGGACTACAATTATAAAGTAATGAGCCCCCCCCCCCAGCTCAGGGGATAGGAAAGGCTCGGGTGCTAATACCCCATGTAGAAGTCCCCTATCAGTAAGTTGAGCAGCGGTGGGGGGTTGAACTCGAGGAGGTGATGGAGAAGGCCCGACCTGCCGTGTCCAGGACTCTGTGGTGGGGTCAAGCTGTCTCCGCTCTGTGGTCCTTGGAGACCAAAGTCACGGCAGCAGGGCCGCTGGCTTGTGACAACATTAAGGTCCGGTGGCGCTCAACTGCAGTCCTGATGCCACCAACCAGTGTCAGGTTCTCAAGGATATCCTGCTTCAGCACAGGTGGCTCAATCTACTGGCTCAAATCCATGGCTCATCGAAAAAGACTGCACACTACTGTGCATTAAGCGTAATATCCCTGGAGTGAAGCACCCCTTAGATAATAGGTACTGGGGTTTTGTTTGTACAGTACATCACGGGGGATTACACAGTCACATACTTTCGATTTACAGCTGCACAGCACACTAACTGTTTGTGGGGGTGGGGGCAAGGTGGGGATGGAGAGGTGGTGGGGGGGGAGGGAGAAAGGGTGGTGGGGGAGGAGACGGGTGGGGGGGTGGGGAGGGAAAAAAGAATGGGTGAGGGGCGGGCGCA
>WSYH01000252.1:205476-252977 GCA_036426205.1 Ascaphus truei | reverse complement strand
TATATATATATATATTTTCAGTTTTCACACTTACAGTACATTTTTAACTGAGATGAAAAAATACTGATTAAATTGCTTGCCACAATGATATTTTCATTTAGTTCTTCATTTTTGTCATTTTGTCATATACTCAGTTGTCTTTTTGATAAATCCACCTTCATTATTTTGGATGTATAACAGCAACAGACTCCTTGACAAAGCACGCTGTGCGAAATGTATTGAGTTTTAGCGGAGATTATGCTTTTACTCAGTGATGTTACAGATTATTGAAGTTTCTTGCATATGGTCAGGGTACTGCAGTATGTGCGATCATGTGCAGAATTCCACATTTGGACTGTGGGGACCTTTTAATATACCAGCTGGAGCGTGCGCTTTCTTACTTTCCTGTGAGAGATAGGTGTTCTATTTTTTACAAATACAAGTATATTTGCTTACTGTACCTCCTGTGCACCTTTCCCCTCCTCAATTTGTTTAGATAGAGATAGTGCAGTATAACATTTTCAAAAACATTGCTCTTAGAGCATGACAAAAAACAAACCCTTTTAACTAGTAAAGACAAATAATGGTGAAATATACATTCTTTATAGGGAAAAACATTGTGAAATAGAAATATGTTGTTTGAAACATGTATCTGATGATACACAATGTCTTTTGGATGATATGGGGCAGCCCATCTGATTCATAGATATGGCAACCTGATGACAAGTCAGTGTCTCATTATATTACAAGAACTGGTTTAGAGTTAAATTAACTAGACCCCCTACAGTTACCCTATACCCGATTCCATATATTTTGTAATCTGTGTCATTATTTGATACTTAGAACTGTCTAGTTTGACCTTACCTGTGATAGGCTGAGTCAGTCCTTGTTCTGTAGCTTTTATTCCCTTAGATCTCATTAAATTTCCTTGAGGAAAATCAGTTTCATTTAGATGAGGGCATAAGACAAACACATGCTGATTTCAACTAAAAATAGTCAACACCGAAAATACAATGTAATTAGGGCTAAATGCATTGCCTTGTTAAACATGCAATTTAAAACAACACTACTACTAACATACAGTAAACATAAGAAATTAATGAGTATTGTTTTTAAGAAAATACACTGTAGGCTGCTTTAAAAGTGCATTAGCTCAATGTAGCCTGAAATATAGCCTACTGTATTATTTGTATCACATTTAATAAATGTTTCCCAAATGTTATACATGTTTCACAGGCAATGTTCACACTATAACAAATTAGGCAGTTTATTTGCTATGCTAAGTACATGGGGAAAATAATGTAACTAATCTGAAATTGATACATTTTATTATTCCATTGGTATTCAAAACCAAAATGTCTCCAATTTCTAATTAAACCCATTTGTATCATGTATATCAAATGATGCTGCACGCTACAGCTAACATTCACCCAATGCATAATGGAACATTTTGCATAGCTATGCATACTTTATATTTGGTACTTTTACACTTTGGTACTTCACAGCCTACACTCGGCTAATCTCAATTCTCAGAGTTAAATATTAAGCCAAGTCATCTTCTTGATGCATAACTAACATCATTTGATTGGATGTAATCATTTTTATGTTTACATTTTATGCAAATATAGCTGGTTTGGAATTCTTGCCTTTACTGAATTCTGTTTGGTGGTATCCTCTGTTTTTCATGACTAGACTGTGATTATTTTGTGGGGGAAATTCCTTTAGCATTTGCTTTTCTATTCAGCAGTACATTTAAGGAAAACAAAAACAAACGAATAAATATGCTATGAAATCAAATGTACAGTATGTGTTTAAAATATATAAATAATTAAACATAACTACCAATAGAACTGTTACTGGTATTTTGTTAGAAATTGATGTTGAAAAATAATAAAGGAAATGAATAGACAGAGTAAAAGAAGCAGGGTTATTTTTCAATTAATACACAGACACACATATATTTTTTTTTATTGTGTGTGTGTATATACTATATATATGTACAGCCGCGGCCGCTTTTATTTTAAAACTTCTCGGTTATTTTCCGGTGACTTTTTCTGAATGCCACACGCTTGACCGCGTTCATGTCACATTCATGCCGTATTCATGCCGGCCGTCACCCGCGCTCACCCGCGCTTGATCTGTTTAATGATAATGGTTCGGATTTTATTGTTTGCAGCAATTCTTCGCGTATCCGCCAGGTGGTAGAAATTCATGAATTGTAATAAATTCTAACGTACATGCGCTTCAGTAATGTGTTGACTTGCAGGTGTTTAAAAAATACCACAGTGGTCCATTGTGAATTGACCTTGGTACTGAAGAAGTTACAACACTGTATCTATTTAGGCGTTTCATATTAAAAACTTAATGCAAAGTGTCTGTTTTTCTATTGTCCAGAGAGGTCCAGCGATGAGTACACCACTGCAGTACGTATTCATAAAACCTGAAATAACGTACGCTTATTTAATATGGTCAGCAATTAGTGCAGCAGAGGATAAGATGGCCACAGTTGGTCAAATTTATCAATATTTTATCGAAAATTATGACTTTTACAAATTTTCACCAGATGCTCGTGTGTGGAAGCGTGCAATAAGGAAAATGTTATGTATCAATCCGTGTTTTTTTCATATTGATCCCGCACCCGGTGTTAGAGGAGGGTATTGGTGTGTTGCGCCTGAATTTTCCAGTATCTTTGATCATGGAGACTTCGCAAGGCGAAAGGTCATGTTAAACCAACTAAGAATTGTCAGTCCCAGTCAAGCAATGCACCAGCGCCAGCACCGGCTTCCAATAACGGTCCGACCATCAGTGAAAAGCTGGTGACCAGCAACCCTTCCTGCCTGTGCCCGCCTGGATACCTGCAGCCTGAGAAGGATTTCACATACAGATACCAGCAAGCTTGCATTTACCAAAACGATTTCCAGCTTCATCGACTGTCAACTGCATGTGTAGCAGGCCCGCTGTCACCTGTCAACTACGTGTATAATCAAGAATACGGGACTGGCAGTGGCTCGGCGCCAACCAATTGGCAAAGTCTACGGTGAGTATAGCTGCCATATTTTATTCTTTTTTTAACATATCAATATCAATGCACAGTCAAGCGATTCTCCTGTAATCAATCGCTTTGCTTATGGTTATTTAGTTCTATTATTTTAGTCACAATTCGCAAAAATGTAGTCCAGCAATATCATTGGCTGAGCAGCTTCTACAATAGATACTGAACAATTGGTGGACAGCTAGGCGCATGCGCATTGGAATCTTGTTGAAACGCATATGCGTGTCATCACATTTAGGTGCATGCGTGTATGTGAACAAGAGACGCCCCCTGAGAAAATTATTGTTGGGACTGACCGAGGGGACTGTGGGGACTGACTAATTTGAACCAACCATTATAGTAATACTTTTATTTTTCCTCAGAAAATAAACTTTGTAATCTGCACATTGCTGAATCCGGAGGCAACAATTTAGTGGCAATGCCATTTTTATTGATTAGGAAATAATAACTGTGAGCTTTAAAAAAAACCTGAAACAGTATGCTGTTTTTTCATACAATATACAATACTTTTTTTTACATACTGTACTGTATAATAAACCCCAAAAATAAAAAGTATGCATTTATTCAACATGTATTACAGTGTGTATTCTATACCCGTACAGTACAGTATATATTGTTTTAATACTGTTTTGATGTAATGCGCATGCCTACAGTATACAGTACAGTACTCTACAATATGCCTCAGGGAACTGTACTGTACAGTATGTTCTAGAAACACTATTTTGTTATAAAAGGAGACACAATTAAACAATTTAAAACAATCAACATTTTTTTTATTGGTGGAGTAAGTCAAAAAACATTTATGGAGTACTGTAGGAAAAAACATTTATTTATGAATGCAATTTAAAACAATCAACAAGTCAAAAATGAATCAGGCAGCAAATTCGATCCCTAGCAGTGAGTCCTTCCAGGGACGATGGCTTGTATGCCGCAAAATGCCATTGATGGAGTCTCTCACGATTTTCATCAAATGATCTGTAATGGAATAATAGCACAGCAATTCCTCCACAATAGTCTTTCTTACATTTTCAGGAAGAGCCCTTTTGACACGATTCCCTTCGTAATTTACATAGTGGGCCCATACGCAATACACCTCGTAGGTCACGTGGTGCTTGAAAATGTACAGGGCATGTTTCTCGGCTACACCACCACTTGCAAACCTATACTTCTCCCTGAGTGGCTGGGACAGCTCGCGCAAGATGATGTCGGGCACCATCTCAATGCAAGCGTGTGTGGGTGGGATTCTGGGAGCGGGTGTGCTTCTGGGAGCGGGTGGGATTCTGGGAGCGGGTGTGATTGTTGCGGCGGGCGAGGGTAGGTGGTCTGCGAGGATGCTTTCCTCCTCCTGTCTTAGTTGCCTTGCCTCCTGGCGTGGTCTTGACGGGGTTGTCATGTCATCCTCGTCAACGGCATATATGAACACATATTCTTCTGATGGAGGGGGTGCGCTTAGGGATGGAAGGCTGAAGGTCCCATCCATCCCATCCATGCCACCCTCCTGCTCCTGCGGCCGACATACAGGGCAGTAACTCCAAGCCAATTATGTATCCCCACTATGTCTGTCTCTATCTTCTCCATGCGCTTATCCATCTTCTCCATCCGTTGATCCATCTTCTCCATCCGTTGATCCATATTTAGCATGGTCTCTAAAAGAAGATCTATCTTTACCAGCATACAGTTCACAGGGATATCGACACTTAACCCATTCAACATGCGGTCTAACGAGCTGGATCTTGTGCATGGGGTGCTGTGTACATCTGAATGGATGGGTGCTGGAGCGGATAAGATACCTGTAGGGGTTACCTGGAGAGAAGCGGCAGTGTCGTCGAGGAGTGCACGAGAAGGTGTCCTGGGGCTTCCCTGGAGAGAAGCAGCAGCGTCGTCGAGTGCAGGAGAAGGTGAAATGTGGGTTCCCGGGAGAGTAGCGCCAGCATGAAGTGCAGGAGAAGGTGTCCTGGAGGTTCTCGGGAGAGAAACGGCATCGTCGTCAAGGAGTGCAGGAGAAGGTCAAATATGGGTTCCCAGGACAGCAGCGCCAGCGTGGAGTGCAGGAGAAGGTGTCCTGGAGGTTCCCGGGAGAGAAACAGCAGCGTCGTCGCGGAGTGCACGAGAATGTGTCCTGACGGTTCGATAGGTTGGCTTCCATTTGTTTTGCTTTAAGGATATATCAGCCAATGTCTTCTTGACATAATAAGGCTTCTTAAAAGCCTTAGCCTATGGGGTCGTCAGTGGTTTTTCTTTATTAGCCTTAGCCTGTCGCTTTGGCCTTGGCTTGGAAACGGCTCCCACCTTTTGCTTTTTCGGCACGGCAGAAGCAAGCGGATTTGTGCGTCCTTAGATTTGGGGTTGATCCATGGGAGTAGATGGCACAATGCAGTATCTGGACAAGGGCAAGTTCAGATACAGATCATTGAGTGGTAGGCTATGAAAAGTGTGTTACCTTTTATGCATGGCGACGAGTTGCAGGTGTTTAAAGTGGACGTACTCTAATGTGACTCATTAACGTATAAATACAACATCCATTTTGTTGATTCACTGCACATTGAATACACATCGACTAAACATCGAATATACATTCTTGTGCTTGTATTTCTTTCTACACGCAGCAATGCCTGTTAAAAAGATTTCTAAGGATCTCAGCATGAGAATAAAGGAGATGTACACGAGAGGACAATGAATTTCAGATATTCAACGCTGGTTAAGTACTTCTGACCTCGTTGTACCAGCAGCCACCGTGTGCTATCACGCCCACGGTAAGACCAAAAAAGTCACGAGGACAGCAACGGTAACTACCGCGTAAGTACACGTACTGTAAAGTATTTTGAATATGTTTTCTTTACTGTGCAGTACTGCAATAGCACTTTTATTGTTTAGATGGCTTATTGTTTTTTAGCAGAACAATTTTCCTAGCAATTATTAGATACTGTATAATGTACTGTACAATTTGTTTTTGTGTTGCACCTCCTTCCTCAATTATCATAATTGCATTCTTGCATTCTTATAATCAATTCTATTTCAAAGTGAGTTGCACCTCTTTCCTTATTTATAACTCACTTCCTTATTACTCATTATGAATCACGCACTCACAACCCCCCATTTCAGTACACTGTAAACAGTATGACACACACACCTAAAGTACCAGTATATTTATATAAATATATTATATACAGTATATATCTATTATAATTGTTATTGCTGTATATTTATATGACTATAAAACTGGTTATATCATATAATAGATATATATAAATATTATATATATATATATAATAGGATATAGTGATATATCAAATATATAATATCGCTGTATATTTATTACTACAGTACCAGTATAATATTTAAGCCATACTACTGTAGGCCTGAGCATAAATGATGTACTGTACTTGTGGCCTACTGTAACGTATTGTTGTTTTTCCTTTATACTGTAGGGAGACAACTCTTCTGGTTGACCAAATAAGTGAAGAGAATGATGAGAAGAGTGACTTAAGGGTCAAAAACTCTCTGTATAAAAATCACAATCTAACCATATCAGAGACCAGCATCAAGAAGATGAGACATAGAATTGGGTGGAAAATGGACGTGTGAGGTTAGTACTGGACAGTACAGGAGGTAAAAGTGTGGTTTAAGAAACTGTACTGTACCTATAAAATTATTCCTTGTCATTACAGAGCGTAGCCTATGATAAGGGACGTCAACAAGATCAAGAGAGTGGTCCAGGCACAGACATGGAACGACAGTGGCAAAACTTTTCAGGATTGCATCTTTACTGACGAGTCTACTGTATCGCTGGAGAGATTTGCCACCTTTGCATTCCACAAAAAAGGACGCATATCTATGAAGCCACGTCCAAAACACCCAGTGAAGATGCATGTGTGGGGTGCCATCTCTAGGCGTGGACCAGGATGTCATCTTTGGTGGTAAAATAATACACAAAGTCACGTGCTGTAGCCTTATGCACTGTACTGTACTACTGTAGTGTGCATTATTTTGAGCACTTTTCTTTTCTTGTTACAGGAATCATGAATAAAGCTTTTTTCCAAGAGAAAATAGTGCCTGAGATTGTGGAATACATCACACGTGAATTCCCAGATGGTCACTGATTCTATCAGGACAAAAATCCCAAACACACCGCGTCAACTGCGCAGAATCTTGCCTGCGGTATCAACTGGGTGAAGACTCCAGCGGAGTAAGTACGGTAACCGTGTCTCATTTTTTCCCACTGTTTACTGTGTATCTCTTTAACTAATTCTCCTTTTTTTCCCCCTCCAATGACAGATCGCCAGACTTCAATCCTATCAAAATGGTCTGGCATCAGCTGAAGGATCATATCCGAAAAGTGATGAAACCCTCCAAAAAGGAAGAGTTTGCGAATGGCATACTGAGTTTTTGGAACAATGTACTCACCGTCGAACGATGTAATAAATATATCGACCATATTGCGACTGTGTTGCCCATTGTGATACAGCGTAATGGGCATACATCAGGAAGGTAGTATGGTACAGTACTGTACTGTAGTATTGTAAGTACAGGCACACCAAGTACAGTATGATACAGGTAAGTATGGCCCAGATTTTTTTTACAGTATACAGCATGCACTTAACTGCACTCATTATTTCTTTTCAGAGAGAGCTGCACTACCATTCTTGTTACAAAGTATTTTACAGTAGTTATACAGTAGTTATAATGTATAATGAGTTCCAGTATACAGCTGTTTGACAGTAGTAACTGCATAGTCCAATATGGAGTAGTTATACTGTACACAATGCCATTATATGCACTTAACTGCACTCATTATTTCTTTTCAGAGAGAGCTGCACTACCAATCTTGTTACAAATTATTTTACAGTAGTTATACAGTAGTTATAATGTATAATGAGTTCCAGTATACAGCAGTTTGACAGTAGTAACTGCATAGTCCAAAATTGAGTAGTTATACTGTACACAATGCCATTATATGCACTTAACTGCACTCATTTTTTTCTTTCCTTTTCAGAGAGATCTGCACAAAAAAAGATGGGTGGGGGAGGGGGGTAGCATGTGTAAATTGTGTGAACTGTGTGTATAGTTTATCTACAGTCATGATTTGCACAAAACCCTCCCTCTCGCAATGAACTACAGAATGCAATGTGGCCATGACGAAGAAGAGAAAGACAAAAAAATTGTATTACTGTTTTTATTATTATAAATTTGAATTAATCATGATTATTTGTATTTTTCATTCTTCCATGATTATCCACCGACCCTCAATTTTCAACTGACAGAAGAATTACAGTACAAAGAAGATAAAGACTGAAATTTGTATTATTCATGATTATTTGTATTTTTTATACAGGGTATTGGCCCTTCTGTAGACAAAACGAGGATCCATTTCAACAAACCCTTCCAGACTGTGATTCATACGCAACACGCCCCAATGTTTTCGTACTATTTGTTGAATTTGAGGACTATGTATATTAAATTGCGTGATCAACATTGGACTGGTATCCATGTCCCAAGATGTGTTTCCCTGTTCCTGCATGCGCCTCTCACATCTTGGGATTCATTTCAATTTATTTTTGTTCTTAGTTTTTTATTCTGAATTTGAAATAAGGATTTTCTATCCAATGAAGCAACTTCATCAAAGGCCTTTTTTAACAATTGTAATTTATAACGCCTCTGTGAGAAGCGCTGGGTCAACTCCTCAGACCGCAGGACAAAATTGTCCCAAGTGGAACAATTTCTCCTTAGTCTGAGGAATTGACCCTTTGGAATGCCCTTAATAACTGACCATGAGTGGCAGCTGTCAGCTTTTAGTAAAGTATTTCTGGAGTTTTCTTTTCTAAAAACATCCGTTTGGATATCCTTATTTAAATCAATGTACAATAAAAGGTCAAGGTAGTGTATATGGTGATGGTGAATATTATGTGTAAATTTTAGGTTATACGTGTTTTGATTAATATAATAAAAAAAAAAGCATAAAGTGTTTCTAAATCCCCACCCCAAATCAAAATCAGATCATCAATGAAACGTTTGTAAAAAGTGATGTGTTTTCTTTAAGGATTCGGACCACCAAAAATAAACATAGATTCCCACCACCCCATAAACAGATTAGCATAAAAAGGTGCGAAACTCGTGCCAATAGCAGTGCCTTGTAATTGTACGTATAATTTGTGATCAAATAAAAAATAATTGTGAGTGACAAGAAATCTAATTGCATCCAAAATAAAAGTGGTGTTAAATATATTACTACCTGTGTCTTGTTAAAAGTAACTGACTGCCATCAAGCCATGGTCATGATTAATAATTGAGTACAGGGAGGTCGCGTCCAAGGTAACCCAAATGGATTGTGACCGCCATTTTTGATCTTCAAGTTGAGTGATAAGATCCCCAGAGTCTAAAATAAATGATGGGAGATCTCTCACATAGGGCTGCAAATATCTGTCGATATATTTAGACAGACCATCTCCCAAAGATCCAATAGATGCCATGATTGGTCTCCCCGGAGGGTCGACCAATGTCTTATGGATCTTTGGGAGATGTTAAAAGGCAGGGATCACTGGACATGGATTAACCAAACTTCATCTCTTTTTGACTCAAAACCTTAGTGATTTTTTCTAACTCGATCAAGTCTGTTGGATTTTGTCTGTAACCCGAAGTTGAAAGTTGGGCCTGATACCCTGACTGATCTGTTTGAGAAAAAGATACAGAATGAGAAAAGTTCTCTACATCTGAAATATGAGTCCCCACTTGGTTGTTCACTGCTCCGTGTTTTGAGGATTGACTTACGAGGTGTGGATCTAAATTTATTATCTCTCCCTGGACTCTTTTGTGAGTCTTGACTGGTACGTTTTCTTATAGGAATAACTCGCTGCCAACTATAAACCTGCTTCTTTTCATAGTCAGCATGGTCTCTGTCATACTTGTTCTGTTTTTTATCCATAATGTCTTTTTCAATATTTTCAATTGTCGTTAAGAGTATTTTGTCAAAACTTTTAAACCCCTCCATCTCCCGGAACTGTTCTAATTGTGTTTGTAGTTCTTTTACTTGTACTTGTAAAGTCTTTCTTTCTTTGACCTGTTCCACAATTAGTTCCATTAATTTGAACGAGCAGTGGTCCAAAGTAGCGATCCACTGCTGTTCAAAGGTGGAATCTTCAAACCCAAAAGTAGGGACTTTTTTTTTTCCTCTAGGAATTCTTTTATTTTGGATATAATTTTCTAATGATACCAGTTCCCACCATGCTGGGTTCTGGATAAGTAACTTTTCTAATCTTTGGAAATAGATTTTTAAATCAGAGATATCTTTGATTCCGAATCAAAGAGATGTTCAAAAACTTGGAAAGCCTTTTTCTTTCTTGACGAGTCATCAAAGCAATTAAAAGTGAATAAAGATGGTTCATCCTGCACAATATCTTCTGTCTGACATCTTTTGAAAAAATTCGACAATAATGTAAAAAGAAAATCTTTATATAACTGAAAAATGTCTTGAATCCAACCGCTCTAAGACTGATGGCGTTGGGTAAAAGACAAAAGGACACCTGTTCCCTTTCTGACAGTAGTGATAATAAATGATAATTCCTTTGCCGTGAGCTAACCCGCCGAGGGTAACAGACATTTCAGTATAGGAAGGTGATGGGTAACTGTACAGTAGAACTTCTAATTGAATGGGAAGTTATACACGCATGCGCATTAATAATCAACAAGGTGCCAGGTCCCAAAGAGAATTTCACGCAGGCACAGAACTGTGAGAGAAGGCTCTGGAAGATTAAAGCCACCAAGCCAACCATTTGAAAATGAATGGTTTGTGAGAGGTGTCGATAAGATGTTGAAATCCTTGAGCCTTGTGTGTGTGCAGGGGGGGGGAAAGCTGTATGAAGGATTACCTGTAGTTCAAAGACATATTTTCAACAAGTCAGCATAATGTTTTGATCCCCACACGCCCAAATAAAAATCACAGTACTATGCCACCCACTTCATAAAGCATGTCTAGAGCTGCATTAAAAAGCTACAGTACTGAATGAATATCAGAATATCAAGAATTGTGATGCAGGCACATGTTTAGAAAAAAAAAAAAAAACACAATGAAAAAAATATATATTTTTTTCAGACTTGAACTTCTAATTGAATGGGAAGTTATACACGCATGCACATTAATAATCAACAAGGTACCAGGTCCCAAAGAGAATTACATGCAGGCGCAGAACTGTGAGAGCAGGCTCGGGAAGGTTAAAGCCACAAAGCCAACCATTTGAAAATGAATGGTTTGTGAGAGGTGTCGATAAGAAGTTGAAATCCTTGAGCCTTGTGTGTGTGCGGGGGGGAGGGGGGGAAGCTGTATGAAGGATTACCTGTAGTTCAAAGACATATTTTCAACAGGTCAGCATAATGTTTTGATCCCCACACCCCCAAATAAAAATCACAGTACTATGCCACCCACCTCATAAAGAACGTGCATGACTAGTGTAGAATTAAAAAGCAACAGTACTGATTGATTCTCATAATATCCAGAATTGCTATGCAAGCCCATGTCGATAACCGAAAAAATATATATTTGTAAAACTTGATTCTCAGAATATCAAGAATTGTTATGCGGGCACATCACGTCAAGAAAAAAAAAATACTTTTATTTTCAGACTACTGTAGAACTTATTAAATGGGAAGTTATACATGCATGCGCATTAATAATCAACAAGGTCCCATGCGCAGGAATGAAAGGCCACGCTTGGGAAGATTCAAGCCAGAAAGCCATCCATTACAAATGAATGGTGTGGGAGAGGTGTAGATAAGTTGAAATCCTTGAGCCTTGTGTGTGTGCGGGGCTGAGGGGGAGAGCGCTGTATAATGGATTATCAGTTCAAATAAATATTTTCAAAACGTCATCATAATGTTTAATGCGCCAAAATGTGATACTGTAATACGCCTATGCGTTTCAACAATGTTCAAATGAGACATACTGTACAGTACACGCATGTGTATAATATAAAAACAGCATGAAAAGAAGTAAAAGAATTGATTACTAAATAATACATATAGAAATGTGATAATTTTATAGTCGAAGAAGACGCAACGTTATATTTTTGTAATACTGTATAAATCTTCAAATTTACAATTACTACGCGCGCACACACAGACTTGCAGAAAATGTACGGCTGTACTGTAGGATGAATTGCTATTAGACTTTTAAGACAACAGCTCGCGATCGCCCGCCTAAGTTTTTAGACGGTATTGCAGTATTGCGGCCAGCGCTAAAAATCAGAGCGCTAACATATCGCAAACCACTCCGGAAAAAAACAAAACATACCGCATCTGGCCGCGGTTATCAGAGCGATAAGGCTACGGCCGCATTAGGATAAAGGCGGCCGCAGCTGCATATATGTATATATGTATATATATATATATATATATATATAGTGTGTGTGCATATATGTGTGAATAATTAAAAATGACCAAAGTCATCTAATGGTAGTGGAATGATCTGTAGGTTTAAATGTAGGCGATTGACACAATTTTTTTGTGAATCTCCTCTGTAAATGTCTCTCCAATAACATGTTTTGTTGTGATTATACAGTACAACCTCCTCCTAATCTCTTTGTGTTAAGACTGTTTGTAAACTATTATATATGAAGGGAGATTTTTCATCCAGAGTGTTTGTCCTTTCACGTATTGTTTGGAAAATGATGCCAGCATAATTTGATTAAGGGGAAAGGACAATCATTCCCATGTAGCATTTATATAAAAGAGAAACAACTATGAAAAAACAAATTATTTTTTTACATTTTAACAACATTAAGGATATCTATCTACTGTATATTAATGTGAACACATCCTTTCTTTCTCTCAAGAAACAGAAATCATATCAAGTGTTCAGAACATATTTGTCTTTGTCGGTACAATACAAGTAATGGGAACAGAGAAAAACAAAAATGGAGAATCAAGTTAAGGGCTATATTTGTAACTCATGAGCAGATGCTCAAGTAACAAACATATCCATCTAGCAGGCCTATCTGTGAAGCTACAATTAATACACTGGGCCAATTAAGCGCAGCATATCAAATTAACATTCACTACATTTGACTTAAAAAAGTGAATTCCAAACAAGGTAGAAAAACGAGGGAAAAAATGAATTAACAGAACTGATCAAAGAAAAACAAGAGAGTTTTGGCATGTGAAAGTGCAAAGTGCATTAAAATATCAGACTTGGATTCAATTTCCAAGAGGCTCAATTACAAAACTGGGGGTTGTGTGAAATTTAAAAAAATAGATGAGGCATGAAGCAAAAAAATTAATACATTCTGAATAAATAAAGTAAACTAGTAATTCATTAACAGCTTTCTTGAACCTCCAAGAGAAACGTAAAAAGCTGTCAGGCAGACAAATGTTTCCATTTCTTAACAGTCTTCATGAGGAAATGTATATGTGTGAGTGTCACGTAGACCAAGTCTTTTAACACATTTATATTTAAGGGATCAGTCAAAAGGCAAAACAAGACAGTGAAATAAAATGAGGTTTATTTGGATAAGACCTCGGAAACACACAGGAACACAAAATACAGAGAATATACACACTTACTGGGGTCTGGGGGTTGGGATCTAGCCCTTTCCTAGTTGCAGGGTGCCTGCTTCAGCAAAAGGCATTACCCTGTCCATTCCAGTTGGATCCAGCCTGCTGGCTGAGATTCTCCATGCTCTGTTTGAATTGCTCTTTCACCCAGAAGCACCTGTGAGAAGCCCGCCAGCAGCTCCTTGTCTTTTCAAATATCCAGCAAAAAAAGAGAGATCTGCTACACTGCACTCCCTTATATAGGGCTTGATGCCTATCGAATAGATTGAGGGGGCTGGCAGCCAATTAGAGCATGGATTGTGTTTGTGCATTCAATGAGAGGAGAGGAAAATTCAAAAACTTGCCAATGAAAATTGTGCCTAAGAGATTGAAACCCAGCAACTGTTTTCCTGTCTAGCCCCATACACCCTACTGAGTAGGTTCCTGAATGTCTAGCTGGAACAAAGGCTTTCTACTCCAGATAGCAAGTCCACAGCCCTTCCCCCTCACTATGTGCCACAACCTGCATGTTTTTTGCAATTAACAGAGGGAATCCCTATACTTGGGCTGGTGGCATTGAAATGCTAATCCACATCTAGCTGCCTTTTGTGACAAAACTGTTTTTTTCTGCATGTAGTTTAGTTCACAGCACAAACACAAAATGCAATGTAGTTTTAAAACACAGCAAAACTAAACTAAACTTGCAATCTACAATTTGGACCTAAAACGTGGGGTCTATGAACTCGGGCTCTAAAATATGTTCTAGGACACCAGCCTCTAAACCCAATACAGTAACAGTAACATTTGATACCTAGAGTTGACACTCTAAAACTGGGATCTGTGTGCTGGGGTTCAAAAACCTGCGTTAGCATACAAGCATTCTAGACCCTGCTCTAATACCTTGCTGGTAGGCAATACAAGTTAACCCTGTTTGCCCCCACATTTTTCCCTTATTCTAGAAGTCTCTGCCCTACAGCTATTTCTAATAAGGGGCCACCCATCCTAGGAAACCCACTTATAAGCTTGCACAGGTAGCTAGGGGACCATGGGTCTCATGCAGTAAGCGCCAAAAAAAGTGCTCTCGGCAAGTGTTCACTATCGGCATGATTTTGGCGATTTGCCTTCGCAGTATTCAATAAGGGCCGAATCTCTGGCGAATCACTGCGAAAGCAAAACGCTGATGAGCCGGTGGCGAAACAGAATGTCTCCCGATAACCTGCCGATAGGCCGTTTCTGCCGATATATGTTTCCAGCAGAGAGAGATCCGCCACTCTCTCTGCGCAAACATCGGCAAAATAAAAATATTTCTAAACAACTTTAACTCATAGTGTACATGTGCAGGGGGTCTCTGGAGCTGAACCGCATTGGTTTCAGGTCCGGGGACCCCTGCTTCCTGAGATATAGGCCCCTTTATGAGGTGCCGGTATCCCTCTGCATTTAAATGTCCCGATCACGTGACCGCGAAATGTAAACAACGCTGAGGGATACTGGCACCCCATAAAGGGGCCTGTATCTCGGGAAGCAGGGGGTCCCCGGACCTAAAACCAAAGTGTTTCAGCTCCGGAGACCCTCTGCACATCTACACTATGACTAAAACACTTATATAAATAAACAATCATTCCTTACCTTAGCGGCTATCCGCTATGGTAATTAAGCAGCCTCAATGTATTTTTAATAATAGTGTGCGGGAGCAGGGGGTCCCCTGAGCTGAACTGCATTGATTTCTGCCTCAGGGAACCCCTGCTTCCCGAGTTACATGCCCCGGTATGGGGCATTGGCTGCCAGTGTCGCCGCCATCTTTAAAGAGCCCACGTCGCGTCTGGGATGCTATAAAGATGGCGGTGACATTGGCCTCCGATGCCCCATACCGGGGCCTGTAACTCGGGAAGCAAGGGGTCCCTGAGCCACAAATCAATGCGGTTCAGCTAAGCGTCATGAAAAGAAAGATGGCCGGCCTCACATGGTACGGTAGCCAATCCGAGCGTGGGAACTACATCCCAACTCTGATTGGTTCAGTGACCAGTGACAGAGGCTTAGGGGGAGAACGGATTTGACGTTCATTGAAAGCCTGTCACATGGTATCTAGAGCCAGAGTGGGATGTATTTCCCACGCTCTGATTGGCTACCGTACCATATGAGGCCGGCCATCTTTCTTTTCATGACGTCATCTTAAAGGCAATTGTAGCATAGCCCTTCTGATTGGCTGGCATCATTGCCTTTAAATTACGTCATCAAAATTAATTTCCCCCCCCCCAAATCACATGGTTTTCACAGCCCAATCAGGGCCGTGGGAACCATATGACGAAAATGTGACTTCATAGGCCTATAAAAGCCTATGTCGTCTCATTTTGAAGGCAGACGCCGAGGAGGAAGGACCTCCTACAGAATAAAGAAGACCAGGGCATGGCCGAAGAAGACAAGAAGACCCCGGAAGAGAGCGGAAGATACAAGAAAGAAGAATACAGATGAAGATGGATTAAAAATAGAAGACCCATGGATTGTTTTGGTTTATTATTTTATTGTTTCTTATTTTATGGTTTATTATTTTATGGGTTCCTGTGCATGGATTGGTTGGAGAGTAAGCAGTTCAACGGGAGTCGGTGAGTGCGTCAAGTAATGGTAAGTGAACAAAAGAAATATATTTTATATAACTTGTTCAATTTTTTTTTGTTTTTTACATGTCTTTTTTTTTTTTTTTTTTAGGATCATTTCTTGCCACTGTATGTATGTATGTATGTATGTATGTATGTCTAGATCGATATATACATAAAGGGTAAGAAATGATGTTGTTTTAAAAGCTTGTTTTACAGTATTTAAAATGATTTTGGCTATGCATAAATGTGTGTGTAATGTATTTTCTAATTAGATAGATGTAATTTTTGGTCTTGTATGGTGTACTTTAGGTCATGGTGAGGCTTGCTTTTGTATATTGTATTCTTTTTGGTACGTATATTTTGTCTGATGTTAATATTTTCGGTTTAACGATTGAAATAGTAAATTGTTTAATTGTTATGGATGGAATTTAAATTGTTTAGTGATTTGATTAATGAATGCTAATTGATTTATGGTGACTTGATTGGTTTAAATAGTATACTTGTTTGGATGTATTGGTATTTTGTTTGGAATATGTTATTGTTAACATTCATTGGCAGAGTGTGCATGGTGCATAGATTGTATGCATCATGTATACAATGTAAATGTAATGTTTTGATTGGCATTTGAGGCTTTTGATTGGAAGATGAGATTGGATTTTTTTAGGAAATATGATTTTATTGTACTGTGTCTGTATGGAGAAGTGGTTTTTGTAGTAGAGAATGTTTTTGATAACCTTTCTACATTTATTTGTATATTGTTTGTGTGTCTCTCTCTCCCTCCCTCCCTCCCTCTCCCTCCCTCCCTCTCCCCTCCCTCTCCCTCCCCCTCCCTCCCCCTCCCCCTCCCTCTCCCTCCCTCTCCCTCCATGATGAAGCCACTGTACAAATGAATGGGTGAAGGGTGGGTATCTTGCCAGGGTGGCTTAACCCCTTAATTACCTTTGCGGTTATTATCCGATAAGGTGATTAAGGGGTTAATTGATATCTGAATGTAATTGCAATGTATTGGCTATGTATCCCAGACCCCCGTGGGAACCACCCGAGGCCCCACAGACACCTGTGGGTCTGAACCGGGGCCCCCAGACATCCGTGGGCCTACCGTGGGGACCCAATTGTGACCCACGGTGACCCGCGGAGACCACCTGGTGGGCCCCATCAACAGGCCTCCAGACCCTGTGTGAAACATGATGCTGGTAACCTGTAGGTCTGTGAGGTGACCCGTCAGGCTCACCGGGGACTCACATGGGCCTGGGGTAGGAACCCTGTATGTAAAATAATAAATCATGTATTTATGAGGGGGTACAAGGGGTGGGTTATGTATTTAATAAATGATGTTTATTATGGGGCAGTGTATTGTTTTTATTGTGGGTAGTGGGGGTGAGGGGAGGGAGTATTGGCCCCAAGGGTTTGTGGGTAGGCCTCCTGGCTGGGTATTGGGTGAGGGTGGTTAAGCCTCACGGGGTGGGGGTGTAGTGGGGGAGGGTATGTAGGCCTCCCGAGTGGTGGGTGAGGGTGGGTTAATCCCTTAATGACTGTAGCGGTTAATAACCGCTATGGTGATTAAGGGGTTAGGGGGCATTACATTGGCTGTTTTATTCTTGTTTCTGTTTTGCAGCATCGGAGGGGGCATGGACGGTGATGAAGATGAGGATGGCCTTCATCGTGGCAGCCGGACATGGGTGAGTGCTATATGTATTTATTGTATTATTGTTCTTTATGTATTTTAAATGGGGCACATTCACTTATCCATTTGTGGCGATAATAGTAATTGTGCCATTACTATACTGTATGTGTTAGGGGGTTGGGGGTTATTTCTTTATAAGTATGTATGTGTTTTGACATTAATTGGGGGGGGGGGGTACAGAATTGGTACTGCAGGCCTGCGGGTAAAACCTGAGGGGCCCCGCCGGCCTATATATCATTGATGTGCATATATGTGTATGTTAGGGGGGTATAGGGTTGTTGGGGTAATAATATATATATATATATATTTATTTAGTGTGGGGCTGTTGTGTGTGTATTAACCGCTACGGTCGTGAGTAAGGGTTAAGTGCACCCGCAACCACTCGCCCAGCCCTAAACCAACAACATGGGCCAAATACCCCCTTCACCCACCCCTGCTACACACCTAAATCTGGCATGGCGGGTTAACCCCTTCATTGCCTTACAGGTGGTAGCCGCTAAGGATAATGAAGTGGCCTTTAAAAGCATTTTTCCTGCCTAGGATGCATGCCAGGGGGCTCCGGTGCTGGTATTAGCGGGTGTAACGTTGCGCGAGCCCACAACAAGACCTGACCCCGGCACTGAGGTGGGAAGGACTGTGCACACACACCCACAGTAGCGGGGGCGAGCCCAGAAGGTGTTTTGTAGCGTTGCTGGTCTGGGGTGAGTAGAAAGGGTTAATCCAATACTTGCCGGGGTCCGTGGGTTGGAGAGTACACATAGTTGGAGTCGTAGCCTGTGGTCTGGGGTTGGAGAGGTATTCGTCATCGTTATCCGTAAGCCAGGGGTCAAGAGCCAGAGAGAATCCAAATGCAAAGCCAGCGGTCGGACTACACGAGAGGTTAACTGCAGGAGAACAAGACAAGACTGGGCTGGACCAGACAGGCACACGCAAAGGCTACACAAGGTTATGTTCAGCAAGGTAGACAGGAAGAGGAAGTTCTTATAGGAGACAGGAACCAGTAGGAGAGGGGGGGCGGAGTGGAGGCGGAGCCTCTGCAGATGCACAGGATAGGTGACAGGAGACAAGGGCTCACAGCAATCTTGACTGCAGTGGGGCTCGTTCTTGTGCGACGAGTCACGGTGCATGCCGCGCGCAGCCGGGGTGCGGTGTGACTGAGGGGGCGGAGCTAAAGTCTGTGACTCGGAGAGAGGAGGAGGCCGAGCGGGTGCGCGCGCCGCGCTCTGTAAACAGAGGCGGGGGGCGCGCCAGCGGGGGGCGCAGATCGGAGGCAGCAGCCACTGCAGTAACTTTATGTAAAGAGGAGGAACCGCGCCGCAAGGGACGCAATCCCCGAATCCTACAGTACCCCCCCCTGAGGATCGGAACTCGGACGAGCCATAAATGGCTTGTCGTGGGACCTGGCGTGAAAGCGTCTGAGCACGGCCGGAGGTGAATCTGGTCACAGGAGACCCCAAGAACGTTCTTCAGGACCGAAACCCTTCCAGTGTACAAGGAACTGCACCTTCCCTCTGGAGATTCAATGACAGAGCGGATTTCAAATTCCTCTGACATGCACCAACACAGGAGGAGGAGGGGAGAAACAACATCAGGACACTGGAACTCTGTTTGACAGGTTTCAGAAGAGAGACATGGAATACCGATGGTATCTTCATAGAGGGGTGGTAAGTCACGGTACGCCACAGGATTAACCTGTTCCGATCTTGAATGGTCCCAAGAACTGGGAGCCAATTTTAAGGTAGGTGTCTTTATTGATGTTCTCTGATGAGAGCCATACCTTGTCTCCTGTCTTAAACTGGGCGCCTCTAGACGAAATCGATCTGCCTGGGTCTTTTGTCTCCGAACGGATCTGGAGATTTCTCAGAATCTATTCCATGACTCATGAAGAGCATTGATTCTGGCATCAGCAGCAGGGACTCCAGAGGTATTAGAAGAAATGGGAAGAGAGTTAGGGTGGTAGCCGTAATTGACGAAGAAGGGTGACTCTTGGGTGGATTCGTTCTAAGGGAGTTATGTGCGAAATCAGCCCACGGTAAGAGATCAAGCCCAATTATATTGTGTATCCGAAACAAAAACATCTTAGATATTGTCTTATGATTGATTTACCCTTTCAGTCTGTCCATTGGTTGCGGGTGATACCCGGACCAGAGAAAAGGAGCGAGATATTGATGTCTTGAGAAAAAGCTCGCCAAAACTTGGATACAAATTGGGATCCACGGTCGGACCAATTGAAACAGGAACCCCATGTATACGAAGACTTCTTTGACGTAGAATATCAGCTAGAGTTGCAGAGTTAGGGAGGCCCTGAGGGGTATGAAATGGGCCTGCTTGGAGAACCCATCCACGATGACCAAGATGGTATTCATGCCATTGGAAATGGGCACAGCTCACAAAAAATCCATTGATAAATGGGACCAGGGACGTTCAGGAATGGGGAGGCGGGCGTAAGAGAACAGAAGGCTTTTTTCGGAGGACTTTTACGAGCACAGATGGAACAAGATGAAACAATTCTTAATGTCGTTCAACATCTCTGGACCACAGAAGAATACGTCTGATTATTAAATCGGTGGTTTTCTGATCCCAGGGTGACCTGCCCGACCTGGAAGCATGACCCACTCCAGAATCTTTTGAGGAATTTGGTTGCCGAAATAGGCAGCCCTCAGGTACCTCCAGGCCCTCTGGAATCGGTGGGTTGAGAGTCCAGAATCTTGTCCAAAAATATCGAAGGAATTTGCTGCAATGATCAATCTTGAAGGAAGAATAGTCTCAGAAGGTCGTCGGATCGGTCTCCGGAAATGAATTGACGATGGGATAAAGCCATCGGCCTTCAAATTCTTTGTACCAGGAAGTAAGAGATTACATAGTTGAATCTTGAGAAAAAAGAGCCCAGCGAGCTTGACGGGAACCAAGGCGTCGAGCACCTTCAATATACATAAAATTCTTGTGGTCAGTAAGATAAGGATCGGTTTCTCCGGTACCTCAAGAAGGTGTCTTCACTCTTGGGTGCAAGTTTGATAGCCAAAAGTTCTCTATTACCATAATCATAGTTGATCTCCGCGTGGGGAGAATTTCTTGGAAAGTAGCCGCATGGATGCAGGTGATCTTGAGGAGACGTCTTTGGGAGAGCACTGCCCCGGCTCCAATATCCGAAGCATCGACCTCAACGTGAGGAGAAGGAGGGGGTCGGGGTGATGCAAAATGGGAGCGCGGTGGTGAATGGCCTTCTTAAAGACTCGAAAGCAAGATCAGCTCTCCGGTGGCCAGGAGGAAGGATCAGCATCTTTCTTGGTCAAGGCGGTAATAGGGCAACCAGTGTGGAGAATTTGTGAGTGAACCTACGATAATAATTGGCAAATCCAAGGAATCATGGATGGCTTTAAGCGACGTAGTGGCTGGGGCCAATCTAATACCGCCTTTAGTTTCTCAGGATCCATGGAAATTCCCTTCTCGGAGATTATTATAACCCAGGAAGGAAGTAGAATTTTGGTGATGAAACATACACTTCTCCATCTTGGCATACAGACGATTCTGACGAAGCCGAGAGAGTACTAGCTTGGTATGCTGGATATGTTCAGGCAAGGATTTAGAAAAAATTAGTAATCATCAAGGTATACAATGACGAAATAAATGAGAACATCACGGAAAACTCTAATTAACCATCATCGAAAAACGCGGGGGTGTACAGAGTCCAAACGGCATTACTAGGTACTCATAATGGCCGTCGCGGTGTTTAAAAGCCGTTTCTATTAATCTCCCTCCTTATGCGTTTCAGGTTGTAGGCACCCCGGAGATCAAGTTTGGAGAAAATGAGAGCCCCCACCGCCGCTAAAAGATGAGGATGGCCTTCATCGTGGAAGCCGGACAAGGGTGAGTGCTATATGTATTTAATGTATTTATTGTTCTTTATGTATTTTAAATGGGCACATTCACTATTATCCATTTGTGGATAATAGTAATTGTGCCCATTACTATACTGTATGTGTTGGGGTGGGGGTTATTTCTTTATAAGTATGTATGTGTTTTGACGTTAATTGGGGGGCACAGAATTGGTACTGAAGGCCTGCGGGTAAAACCCGAGGGCCCCCGACCGCCTCTAGTATCATTGATGTGCATATATGTGTATGTTAGGGGGTAAAGGGGTTGTTGGGGTAATATATATATACAATGTTTGACAAATCACCCAAAAATCTACTCGCCCAACAAAAAAATCTACTCACCACCTAGTCCCGCCCCCAACCCCGCCCTAGTCCCACCCCGTCCCGCCCCCAACCCCGCCTCCAACCCCAGGTACCAGGCTGCATGGTCCACAGGGGACACCTGCAGGAAAGAACTGGTGGCCCCACATCTATGGGGGCACCGCAGACCCGTAGTCTGCGGGGAAGAACCGGTGGCCTCACATTTGTGGGGGCACCGCAGACCCGTGGTGCCCACCTGTGGGTCTCCTGACCCCTGTGGGAACCACCCAAGGCCCCGCAGACACCTGTGTGTCTGACCCAGGGCTCCCAGACATCCACAGGCCTACCATGGGGACCCAATTGTCGCCCACGGTGACCCGCGGAGACAACCTGGTGGGCCATGGCGCCTGGCGGGACTCACCAACAGGCCTCCAGAACCTGTATGAAACAAGTTGCTGGTAACCTGTAGGTCTGTCAGGTGACCCTTCGGGCCCACCGAGGACTCGCGTGGGCCTGGGTTATGAACCCTGTATGTAAAAGGATAAATCATGTATTTATGGGGGGGCACAGGGGGTGGGTTATGTATTTAATAAATAGAATGATGTTTATTGAGGGGCGGGGGGGGGGGGGTACAGAATTGGTACTGCAGGCCTGCGGGTAAAACCTGAGGGGCCCCGCCGGCCTATATTATCATTGATGTGCATATATGTGTATGTTAGGGGGGTATAGGGGTTGTTGGGGTAATATATATATATATATATTTATTTAGTGTGGGGCTGTTGTGTGTGTATTAACCGCTACGGTCGTGAAGGGGTTAAGTGCACCCGCAACCACTCCGCAAGCCCTAAACCAGCAACATGGGCCAAATACCCCCTTCACCCACCCCTGCTACCCACAATAAATCTGGCATGGCGGGTTAACCCCTTCATTGCCTTAGCGGTTAGCCGCTAAGGTAATGAAGTGGCCTTTAAAAGCATTTTTCCTGCCTAGGATGCATGCCAGGGGGCTCCGGTGCTGGTATTAGCGGGTGTAACGCTTGCGCGAGCCCACAAACAAGACCTGACCCCGGCACTGAGGTGGGAAGGACTGTGCCACACACCCACAGTAGCGGGGGCGAGCCCAGAAGGTGTTTTGTAGCGTTGCTGGGTCTGGGTATGTAGAAAGGGTTAATCCAATACTTGCCGGGGTCCGTGGGTTGGAGAGGTACACATAGTTGGAGTCCGTAAGCCTGTGGTCTGGGGTTGGAGAGGTATTCGTCATCGTTATCCGTAAGCCAGGGGTCAAGAGCCAGAGAGAATCCAAATGCAAAGCCAGGTCGGTACACGAGAGGTTAACTGCAGAGAACAAGACAAGACTGGGCTGGACAAGACAGGCACACGCAAAGGCTACACAAGGTTATGTTCAGCAAGGTATGACAGGAAGAGGAAGTTTCTTATAGGAGACAGGAACCAGTAGGAGAGGGGGCGGAGTGGAGGCGGAGCCTCTGCAGATGCACAGGATAGGCTGCAGGAGACAAGGGCTCACAGCAATCTTGACTCGCAGCTGGGGCTCGTTGCGCGATGTCACGCGTGCATGCCGCGCGCAGCGGAGGTGCGGTGTGACTGAGGGGGCGGAGCTAAAGTCTGTGACCTGGTAGAAGAGGAGCGGGTGCGCACGCGCTCTGTAAACAGAGCGGGGGTGCGCGCACCAGCGGGGGGCAGATCGGAGGCAGCAGCCACTGCAGTACTTTTATGTAAAGAGGAGGAACCGCGCCGCAAGGGACGCAATCCCCGAATCCTCACAGTACCCCCCCCTTGAGGATCGAACTCCGGACGATCCATAAATGGCTTGTCTGGGTACCTGGCGTGAAAGCGTCTGAGCAAGCCGGGAGCGTGAATCTGGTCACAGGAGACCCAAGAACGTTCTTCAGGACCGAAACCCTTCCAGTGTACAAGGAACTGCACCTTCCCTCTGGAGATTCAATGACAGAGCGGATTTCAAATTCCTCTTGACCATGCACCAACACAGGAGGAGGAGGGGAAACAACATCAGGACACCTGGAACTCTGTTTGACAGGTTTCAGAAGAGAGACATGGAATACCGATGGTATCTTCATAGAGGGAGGTAAGTCCAGACGGTACGCCACAGGATTAACCTGTTCCAGGATCTTGAATGGTCCCAAGAATCTGGGAGCCAATTTTAAGGTAGGTGTCTTTAATCTGATGTTCCTTGATGAGAGCCATACCTTGTCTCCTGTCTTAAACCTGGGCGCCTCTAGACGAAATCGATCTGCCTGGGTCTTTTGTCTCCGAACGGATTCCTGGAGATTTCTCAGAATCTTATTCCATGACTCTTGAAGAGCATTGATTCTGGCATCAGCAGCAGGGACTCCAGAGGTATTAGAAGAAATGGGAAGAGAGTTAGGGTGGTAGCCGTAATTGACGAAGAAGGGTGACTCTTGGGTGGATTCGTTTCTAAGGGAGTTATGTGCGAACTCAGCCCACGGTAAGAGATCAGCCCAATTATCTTGTGTATCCGAAACAAAACATCTTAGATATTGTTCTAATGATTGATTTACCCTTTCAGTCTGTCCATTGGTTTGCGGGTGATACCCGGAAGAGAAAAGGAGCGAGATATTGAGTCTTTGAGAAAAAGCTCGCCAAAACTTGGATACAAATTGGGATCCACGGTCGGACACAATTGAAACAGGAACCCCATGTATACGAAAGACTTCTTTGACGTAGAATATCAGCTAGAGTTGCAGAGTTAGGGAGGCCCTTGAGGGGTATGAAATGGGCCTGCTTGGAGAACCTATCCACGATGACCAAGATGGTATTCATGCCATTGGAAATGGGCAGCTCCACAATAAAATCCATTGATAAATGGGACCAGGGACGTTCAGGAATGGGGAGCGGGCGTAGCAGAACAGAAGGCTTTTTTCGGATGGACTTATTACGAGCACAGATGGAACAAGATGAAACAAATTCCTTAATGTCGTTCAACATCTCTGGCCACCAGAAAGTACGTCTGATTAAATCGGTGGTTCTTCTGATCCCAGGGTGACCTGCCGACCTGGAAGCATGACCCCACTCCAGAATCTTTTGACGGAATTTGGTTGCCGCATATAGGCAGCCCTCAGGTACCTCCAGGCCCTCTGGAATCCGGGTTTGAGAGTCCAGAATCTTGTCCAAAATATCGAAGGAATTTGCTGCAATGATCAATCTTGAAGGAAGAATAGTCTCAGGAAGGTCGTCGGATCGGTCTCCGGAAATGAATTGACGGGATAAAGCATCGGCCTTCAAATTCTTTGTACCAGGAATGTAAGAGATTACATAGTTGAATCTTGAGAAAAAAAGAGCCCAGCGAGCTTGACGGGAACCAAGGCGTCGAGCACCTTCAATATACAATAAATTCTTGTGGTCAGTAAGAATAAGGATCGGTTTCTCGGTACCTTCAAGAAGGTGTCTTCACTCTTGGAGTGCAAGTTTGATAGCCAAAAGTTCTCTATTACCTACATCATAGTTGATCTCCGCGGGGGAGAATTTCTTGGAAAAGTAGCCGCATGGATGCAGGTGATCTTGAGGAGAACGTCTTTGGGAGAGCACTGCCCCGGCTCCAATATCCGAAGCATCGACCTCCAACGTGAAGGGAAGGGAGGGGTCGGGGTGATGCAAAATGGGAGCGGTGGTGAAGGCCTTCTTTAAAGACTCGAAAGCAAGATCAGCCTCCGGTGGCCAGGAGGAAGGATCAGCATCTTTCTTGGTCAAGGCGGTAATAGGAGCAACCAGTGTGGAGAATTTGTGGATGAACCTACGATAATAATTGGCAAATCCAAGGAATCACTGGATGGCTTTAAGCGACGTGGGCTGGGGCCAATCTAATACCGCCTTTAGTTTCTCAGGATCCATGGAAATTCCCTTCTCGGAGATTATATAACCCAGGAAGGAAGTAGAATTTTGGTGAAACATACACTTCTCCATCTTGGCATACAGACGATTCTGACGAAGCCGAGAGAGTACTAGCTTGGTATGCTGGATATGTTCAGGCAAGGATTTAGAAAAAATTAGTATATCATCAAGGTATACAATGACGAATAAATTGAGAACATCACGGAAAACCTCATTAACAAACTCCTGAAAAACCGCGGGGGCGTTACAGAGTCCAAACGGCATTACTAGGTACTCATAATGGCCGTCGCGGGTGTTAAAAGCCGTTTTCCATTCATCTCCCTCCCTTATGCGTATCAGGTTGTAGGCACCCCGGAGATCAAGTTTGGAGAAAATGGAGGCACCTTGTAGACGGTCAAACAATTCAGTTATGAGTGGTAACGGGTAACGGTTCTTCTGTGTTATCTTATTCAAGCCTCTATAATCTATGCAGGGGCGAAGAGATCCATCCTTTTTCTTTACAAAGAAGAACCCTGCCCCAGCAGGAGAGGTGGAGTTCTTAATAAAACCTTTTTTTAAGTTCTCCTGGATATACTCAGACATGGCTCGGGACTCAGGAAGGGACAGGGGGTAGGACTTGCCTTTAGGCAGAACGGCACCAGGAATCAGATCAATGGGACAATCGAAGGGACGATGTGGAGGAAGAGTCTCTGAACGGACCTTGTCGAAAACATCAATAAGTTCATGGTAGACTTCTGGAAGGGACCCCTTGGAAGGATCCGCAGTCTCTAAGTCGGCAAGAGAGAGTGAAGTGAGAGCACAAGGAATGGCACATGGGGTAGACCAACGTATGGGTTGTTTATCAGTCCAGTCAATCACGGGATTGTGCAGTTGTAACTAGGGGAGACCCAAGATTACCTGTACAGATGGTGAATGAATGACGTCCAACGAGATTTGTTCCTTGTGTCCATCCTTGGTGGAAAGGGTGAAGATCACGGTCTCCAGGGTGATAAAGGCAGGCTGGAGTGGACGACCGTCTATCGCTTCGAGTCCTATGGGAGTGGACTTCCTAAGCAGTGGGATCCGGTGTTTTATTGCAAAATTCTGGTCCACGAAATTTCCTCCAGACCCAGAGTCGAGGAAGGCAAGTGCAGAAATATGAAAGTCCGTACCCTCCATTATGATAGGTAGAAGGATCCTTTTGGGCATACTTTCCTTGGAAGAGGGACAAGAAGATATGGTATCCAAAGCAACTCCATCATACCTTATAGGCCGCTGGCGTTCCCCTGGACGCGTAGGACAGCGGTACGCCAAATGACCAGCTAGGCCACAATAAAGACATAGCCCCTCGCTTCTCCGGCGCTGTTTTTCTGTAAAGGACAAATGGTGAGTACCCAGCGGCATGGGGTCTGGTGCTTCAGGAACTGGAACGAAAGAAGGAGAGAGAGTAGGAGAGATAGGTATAGGTACCGGCATACGTGTAATCCGGCGTTCACTTCGTCTCTCTTGGAGGCGTTGATCCACCCGTATACATGTAGAGATCAGATCCTCCAGGGCAGTGGGTCTTTCACATGCAGCCAATTGATCTTTCACGGAGTCAGAGAGGCCATGCCAGAAGGCTGCAGTTAAAGCCTCGTTGTTCCAACCGGTTTCCGCTGCAATAATCCGAAATTCATGAGCGTATTTCGCGACGGTCCAGTGGCCCTGGGTGATATGAAAAAGAGAAGAGGCCGCAGTCGCCTTGCGGCCAGGAGTGTCAAAAACCTGCTGAAACCTTTTTTTGAAAGAAATAAAGTTCTGCGTGAGTTCAGGCATTAACTCCCAAATAGGATTTACCCAGGCCAGTGCATCTCCGGTTAACAATGAATAGATATAAGCCACTTTAGACCTATCAGTAGAGAAGCGAGAAGGGGTTAATTCAAAGTGGACATCACATTGGTTTAAAAAGCCTCGGCATCCTAAGGGTTCACCCGCATACCGATTGGGTGACGGAAGACGTGGTTCCTGGGGTATGTTTCCCACTAGAGTAGCAACAGTTGTGGTTTGGCCCACCTCAGGGGGGTCAATGTTTGTTGGGCTGAACATACTGTAATGCTTGCGCGAGCCCACAAACAAGACCTGACCCCGGCACTGAGGTGGGAAGGACTGTGCCACACACCCATAGTAGCGGGGGCGAGCCCAGAAGGTGTTTTGTAGCGTTGCTGGGTCTGGGTATGTAGAAAGGGTTAATCCAATACTTGCCGGGGTCCGTGGATTGGAGAGGTACACATAGTTGGAGTCCGTAAGCCTGTGGTCTGGGGTTGGAGAGGTATTCGTCGTCGTTATCCGTAAGGCAGGGGTCAAGAGCCAGAGAGAATCCAAATGCAAAGCCAGGTCGGTACACGAGAGGTTAACTGCAGAGAACAAGACAAGACTGGGCTGGAGAAGACAGGCACACGCAAAGGCTACACAAGGTTATGTTCAGCAAGGTATGACAGGAAGAGGAAGTTTCTTATAGGAGACAGGAACCAGTAGGAGAGGGGGCAGAGTGGAGGCGGAGCCTCTGCAGATGCAAAGGATAGGCTGCAGGAGACAAGGGATCACAGCAATCTTGACTCGCAGCTGGGGCTCGTTGCGCGACATCACGCGTGCACGCCGCGCGCAGCGGAGGTGCGGTGTGACTGAGGGGGCGTAGCTAAGGTCTGTGACCTGGTAGAAGAGGAGTGGGTGTGCACGCGCTCTGTAAACAGAGCGGGGGTGCGCGCACCAGCGGGGGGCAGATCGGAGGCAGCAGCCGCTGCAGTACTTTTATGTAAAGAGGAGGAACCGCGCCGCAAGGGACGCAATCCCCGAATCCTCACAGCGGGTATCAACTCTGGAGACCCCGGCATCAATCCCAGCCAGGAAAACGGCCTGAATTTTTCTAAGTATCGACCTTGCCGATGCTTATACACCACCAGCCCGCCAACTTTAGTTGGCAGCCTGGATTGGCGTTCAAATCTCAATTCTAGAGTGCCGATCAGCAGCGAAAAGCTGATCGGGGCTACTAGAATACAGCCGATTTCAAAAAGTGCAGAAAAGTGGCTTATCGGCACCCGCATGCTGATAAGTTTTTATCGGGAACAAAAATTGCCGATTTTGGCCACTTTTCGGTGCTTAATGAATCGGGAAGGCATTTTTGGCGAGAAAATGGCGATAAAAGCCTTTTGGGCGCTTACTGCATAGAGCCCCATGAGTCAAAGGGAATACAGCACAGAATGCATTAACTAGCTCACTGGGCTTACCTAGTTAACCCCACACACATGGTTCCTAGTTTATAACCCTATGGGGGACAGTATAAGGGGAACAGAATTACAGGGCAACACAGTAAGGTACAATATTAGACCCTGAGCTGATACTCTCAGCCCTTACCATATGGTTTAAGGGGTAACCAGCTGGGTGTGAACTTTATTAATGAAGGCCAGCTACCCCCTATTGTCACAGTGAGCAAAGTGCTTTAAATGTCCACTACAAGTTTAAAAACTTGCTTCCCAAAATGCTGGTGTTAGGCAACTGAAAACAGTACACCTGGATGCTCTATTTGTCCGATGACGTTTAATGATTCTAGTTGCATGTGTTTTAAGACTTATGGTATTTTTTATTTTCTCATGTAGCTGTATCAAATGAAATAAGTGTATTAATGTTTCATAATGCAGATAGTTAAAAAGAGAGCTTAGCCAGATTTTTACACAAAAGAATTGTAAAAAAAGCTTTGTGTTGAGGAAGTTATACCATGACATGTTATGGAATGTATTTCATAAGTATATGTTGCATTATTGTGCTCAAATATTATTGTAAAAACACCAAGCATTAAGTAAAATTAAATGTACTATACAATTTCGCATAAACATTTACTGTTTGATTTACTGTCACATCATATCATCTGTCAAGGAGACATATTTGATGGCGTTGTAGCATATGATTTTCTAAGTGTGTTAAGCAGAGTTCCAAGACTTGACACTATTTGAAGAATATATGGATAGTTGCTGATTTCACAAATATAAAAAGACTGGAAATGGCTAAATCACATTATCATAAAATCACAATTGTGTAATTATTACAGAATATAATGTCATGACTCCCTTCTTTTATCTGGTTGATAATGATGATTGACAACCTATGCTTTCTTCACTAAACGATTGTTACCAAAATACTGTTCGCAGTTTATTAATTGATTGATAAGCATTAGATTAGTGGTTTTCAAAGTTTCTTTTCTTGGGGCACCCCTAACAACAGAGCTCAGCCCCCCCCCCCCCCCCACAACAGTACAGGGTCACAGAAAAAAAGATGACAGACTATCACAGGAGGAAGAGATAGACAGAGTCACAAAAGACAAAAAGAGAGACAGGCAGTCAGAGGGGACAGGGTGTCAGAGGGGCAGGAAGTCAGAGATGGAAGATGGGACAGGGGAGACAGAGGGGGCTGGGGAAGTCAGAGGGGCCTGGGGAGTCAGAGAGGCAGTGGAGTCAGAGGGGAAGATAGTCGCAGGAGTCAGAGGAGGCAGGGAGTTACAGGAGTCAGAAGGGACAAGAAGTCACAGGAGTGAGAGGGGACAGTGAGTCACAGGAGTCAGATGGGGTAGATGGAGCAGGGGAATCAGAGGGGAAGGGGAGTAAGAGGGGGCAGGGGAGTCAGAGGGGACAGGGGAGTCAGAGGGGGCAGGGGAGTCAGAGGGGGCAGGGCAGTCCCATGAGTCAGAGGGGGCAGGGGAGTCGCAGGAGTCAGAAGCGGTAGATTGAGCAGGGGAATCAGAAGGGACAGGGGTGTAAGAGGGGTCAGGGGAGTCAGAGGGGGAACAGGAGACACAGGAGTCAGAGGGGGCAGGGGAGTCCCAGAGACAGATGACTTGGGGGGCAGGGGAGCAAGAGGGGGCTGATGGGGCAGAGTCAGAAGAGGCATGTAGTCACATGAGTGAGAGGGGACAGGAAGTAAAAGGAGTGAGAGGGGGCAGGGGAGTCAGAGGGGCAGAGGGTCACAGGAGTCAGAGGGGAAAGGGAGTCGTAGGAGTCAGGGGGAGCAGTGAGTCACATGAACAGCAATACCAGCTCCCTACCTGTACCGAAGCTGTGCGCAAGCGGGGAGACTATAGAGCCTGTTACAAATGCGCTATTTACATCAGTTATGCACATATATGACGATTGCAGTACAGTACATGCGTCGATAAGTGGGGAAAAGGTAGTGCTTCACTTTAAGTACATTTTTGCTTTACATACATGCTCCGGTCCCATTGCGTACGTTAATGCGGGGTATGCCTGTATAGTGCTCCAAATATAAAGAACACTAAATGGATGGCTAAATGGATGTTTATGCCATGTGAGGACTGTGGGGTGGAAAACACTTAAATATTTAAAATGAGAACAGATCACTTTAATTTATGAAATCAATTTTTTTTTTATTGGGGATTCAACTGTCTTGTATTATATTTATGTGCATTTTAAGTGCATTGCTCAGTTAATACTGTTGTTGGTTTCATTCAATGATGTACTGATGCTTTTGTTTTTATTCAGGTTCCCCAGTTCTACACCGTCATGTTTCAACCCCATCCAATGATACAGAACTGCAGTACAATACAGTATAATTAAGGCAACATCTGCTTCTTCTATAGTTCATATAGACGCTATGTACAAAAAATAAATGGAATCCATAAGGGTTCCATTGAACAAGTAGAGTGCATGCATGCACATTTGTTTAGCTACAGAAACATAGCAGAATGAGGGTAGCCTGAGATCCTGTGTACCAGTTCATCTGCAGAACAGTATTTAAGTAGCACATCTAAAAGTTAATTTTCTTAAAGGTTGTACTTCACAAGAGACAGCCAGGGCTAGCCAGCCAATGAAAAGACACACAGAGCCCGCTGAACAGTTGGGGAAAAGATTGGAGGGATGTTCTGACTTTGTATACGCTAATAAATATTATATTTTCAATTCCTTATCTTGTCTTGAGCTACAGCATACAACTACAGTATCTTACTTTACACCATCCATACCCTTTGACAGTGTCGTTACAACTTTAACAAGCCAATACACATAGTAAAAGTACAGTGCTTTACAAATATATGTATATATATTTTTGAGCAGGGGTGCTTAGACTGGGGGGTGCTCCTACCTTATTTTCTGGGGTTGGGGTGCACGGCGGTTACAGAAGCCCTGTGCTTTTCCCCAAAGCATTTTAATTAAATGCCGGGGGACCGTGCAAGGCCTTCCCTTACCTTGTCTCCGGCTTCAAACCATGTATCACCATGGCAACGTGGCGTCATTCGACTTCAGAGATAAGGTAAGGGGGAGGGGGGCTGTAATATAGTATAGTACTTTTGTCTACCATTATACAGTACCTGAATCTCCTTCTGACAGTACAGTACTGTACCCCATCCTTTAATTTACAGTACAATACCTTCAGCTGCATCTCGTTCATACATATAGCTCTTTACAAGAACAAGGATTAATCTATCCAGTTTTGCCTTTCACAAGTTTAAATATTATTGATGTAAAAACTTTGACTTTAATATGTTTCTGTACTTTACTTAAACAAATAGGCGCTAATTATAAAAAATTATCTGGTGTCTTTAATAGAGTTCATATAAAGAACAGGTGTTTAAGCATGTAAACAACAAAAAGGACTGTAATGTATAAAACAACATATAGGGTAACACCACCTGCCAGCTACTCGTAACCCATTCATTTTAGCCTCAGTACATGTTAGCATCACCTATTGTCAAATACAAGAACTTCAGAAGCCACAAGACACCACTGTGCTTCTGTGTTTTAGCCACTGTCACTGGACTGCGGCATATGGCAAAAGTTTAATTACCAGGGTATTTCATTTTCATTCATACAGTCAGTGGAACAATATGTCTTGCTACATCTGTAAAATGAAAATGCCCTTATAAACAATTGCAGAAGTTGTTTTAGGCAAAATGGTGAGTTTCAGATTCTCCCAAGTCAGGGAAAATGCAGAAGATGCAGGCACACAGCATTACACTGTAAATCTATGGCCCGGACATGAACACAAGAAACAAAGGCACTAACTAAAATAACTAGATCCTACAGTACACCATATGCTTGCTTTCATAGTAATGATCATGAAAGTGCCTTAGGATCTGATAAATGTTATCTCCTCATAGAGAGTCGAAGTATCATACATCCGTTTTCTTATGTTTTAAAAATATATTATACTTACATTTTTCAGTGTTAATATCTAATATGTTCTGAAGTATATTTAGTTTATAAAAGCTAACTTTAGATTTATATTAATTTTTTCATCATTTGTATATACAGTATTGCTATATTATTAAAATATTTATCTTATAGAAATTGTACGTGTGGTTGATATGTCATCTTCCTTTCAATTCCTTGTATTTTTATTTCCTGAACAGAGAAAAACCAGTAGTAGAAGCTCTAATTTATATACCCCCAAAGTAACCACAAATATATATAATATATATATATATATATATTATATAATATATATATATTTGCATATGAGTGTCAAAACGGAGTGTCTACTGGGCATGGCAATATATAGTTAAAATCAAGGACAGACATAGAACACACAAGAGCCCAATGCTACTTCCAATGCACACAGATACACAGTAAAGTAAAACACACCACAACACATACATAGATATATTATATTATATATAATATATATATATATATATAGAGATATAGACTATATAATAAAACTAAAAAACATTGGTCATTTAGTTTGATGATCAAACTTCATTTCTCACTGATTTTTATTTTCATAACATTTTCAATGTCTACTAGTCTATTTAATAGTTGTAGCTTATTGTTTTTTGAAGAATTTTGTACTTAAATATTTAAATATAAATATTTAATGTTCTACTTTACATAGAATGCCAATAGCATTTGCATTATACAGTATTTATTTATCCTGATCTATTTTGCCCTTCATAAGCCATCATAAACTAGTAACAGACTAGCATATTGAATGCATTGTAAGGTGTCTTCAAAATCTGAAAGGTGTCTCATGACATAGAAATACATTTAATAAAAAAAATATGACCGGATAAGATTGCATCTCAAGCATTTCCAATCTCAGTTGTAAATCAACTGTGATTATGAAAATGGCATACTAATTATATTATATGTTATATATATGTAGTTCTGGTAAGAAATGGGGCTATAGTTCTATCCTCCTCCTGGTATAATCCCTGGTAAGGGCAGGTTGCCAGGAGTTATCATGGGTTTCCCCCACTTCAAGCACTGCCCTGAGTGGTGGAGGTAGGTCACCTGACCCTACGTCAAAGCTAGAGACACAGGGGCGGTGCCTGCTGAGATCATAAAAGAGCAGTGCATTTCCTATTTAGTGTCTGTTGCGGCTGTTCTGTCATGAGTAGAGCTGATCTAACTATAGTTAGTGAGGTGGACCAAATTCCTCTCACCCTGCGTAGGGGGTGAGGGAAGATCTAGCCCCACTCTGGATGCCTTTGGTCCAGAGTGGTGGCAGGGAGGAACATCACAAGGGAGAACAGTTAGTGGACTGTGCATGAACTGTACCTGTCGGCTGCTGCTGCTGCCCAAGAGAATAAAGAGACTGCTGCTTTTAAAGATAATCCTTGTGTGAGACTGGAATCTCTCATCCCTATGGGGAATCTCTGTGGTAAGGATTCCACCCCACATTCCTGGGGCTTACTATAGATGGAGGCGCTGCACCATTGAACCAGAACGAAGGCATCCACCCCAGTAACCTGTTCCTGTTATCCCCCATGTCATCGCAGGAGACTCAGGCCCTCCTGTTGCCAGCAGGTATGCACCACACAGAGACACCTAGCCAGACCCCAGAACACCTTAGGGGACCCGATCTGTGATTGGGAGGGGGAAGATGGGCTAAATATATATATATATATATATTTTAAACACACACACATACTGTACAGTACACTGAGGAGAGGAAAATACACTCATATGAAAGTCTGCAGTATAGATTGTGGTGCTCTATGAATGAAGATGCACCAGCTCAATTTTGTAAAAGGAATGAAAAACAAACTAGTAAAAAATGTGCAAAAACATCTAGAATCAGTGGTGTAGGAGCCAATCTGTGCCAATAACATTCATGATGCCATCGCAAATCATAGGGACAACTGTATACAAATAACAGCATACTGTACATGCATACAAAGAAGGCAAAATACACAGATATGTGCACCAACACATGGACGAGCATGTTAGGGACACACACTATAGCGCTGACCACATATAAGGGTGAGGGGTTATATTTTTGTGGACACCAGAATGGTTGGGTGTCCGACGGCCACATCATGTACTGTGGGGATTGTGGACAGAAGTGAGGGACACTTGGTGGGTGGTTACGGCCGTGCGAGGCCTGGCAGGTAGGCTTTAACCAGTAGCCATACTTTCGTCCTGCAGTAAAGCTGTTATTTTATGTTTTACCCAGTGTGTGTGGTTATTGTATAAGTATATATATATATATGAAAACAGAAAGAAAAAGATCCCAAAATAGCACTCTAGCGTACAAAAATATAAAATTTATTAAACACATAAAACATATACAAAAGATCCACAGTGTCCCATAAGCTGTCTAATCTGAAACACTGATAACAAAACTAAGCTAAACACAGGAGTCAGCAAAATAAAGTAAAAAACTAATAGAGGTAAGTAAGAAACTGAGCTTAAAAAAAACAAGTGAAAGCTGAGTATGAAACAGACAGAAATATCCCAACAAACAAAATAAATGCAGAATCTGTAGTGTAGAGGCTAAATAGTTAGCCTCTGAACACTAGGACCGGCCGGTCAAAAATGGTGGGTGTAAGGGTACATGAACAAATTGGCTTGTAAACAACATAGCAAATGCATACACAATAGGAATCATTCATGAGTGAAAATACACACACAGAGTGGCAGCAGGGCTATGAACAGAGATCAAATACAGCCAGAATTATACTTAGCACTGGTCCAGAATCAGAACAAACAGGAAGCTGACAGTCTGCATGTGAGGGGAGTCTGTTCAGTGTGGTAAGAGCGCCGCAATGCGCATGCTCCGTGAGCAACTGGAGCGCCAAATTCAAAATTGCAGCTGGGGAGAGAAGAACAGCCAGGGGCACTGCCGGATCAGGACAGACAAAGGAGCCCCAACGCCCACGTTTCGCCACCTGCTTCGTATATATCAAGGATTAGTAGCGCCAAGAGATATATGAAAAATAATGATTAATTCATATAAATAATATTGAAATAATGCAAATAGAAAGAATAAAGCAATACTAAATATAAATGAATAGTTGATACTAATCCACTCCTTGATGATTATCCAGTCCGATATTAACGCTTAAATGGGTGTAGGGCAGCTTTCAAAAGGAGAACCAGTTCCAAAGAAATCTAAAACAAAAAAGGAGAAAGCGCGCAGCCCATAGCGTAAAAAGTGTATATATTTTAATAAAAAATGTTGAGGAGAGGGAAACAAGCTCACTCACAAACGAAAAAGTAAAACAGGAATGTATAAATGTATATATATCACCACGACAGGATCAGCACGGCAAGGCCTCCACAGCAAAGATGTACCAAACGCTGTCAGCTACTCGTCCAATGAAAATGGTTATGACATAATGAAATATTTACAAATATTTCTATTGCATTTAGCATATTTATATCATTATGTATTTTTACAATATTTCATTATGTCATTACCATTTTCATTTAGATTCTTGTAAATAGATCTCTATGTTAATTATGTATTACAACTAATGCCTGTTTTATTTTCTCTATAGTTCAAACAGCATATCCATGCGAATCCATTTAGATATTTTTGCAATTTATTGTATTCAGGATAGCTTTCTGATAGGTCAACAGTTGCTATGCAACCCATTTTTTTGGTATATATATCTGTCTACGTTAAGGTCTGATTACCCTTTGAGAAAGTCAGTGTGTCTGACGAAACGCGTCAGGACAGCAGCGCCGACACTACGTCATCACTTAGGGATGGAAGAAGTGGCAAGCTTCCAGCCCTGCAGCACAGAGCCCCAGTGTTGGTTCAGATGAGAGCCGATCTGGTCTGGAGGGACTGATTACCAAGGACTTCCGCATTCATCGGTTTCACTACCATCCACGAGGTCTGAAGCATTGGACGAGTAGCTGACAGCATTTGGTACATCTTTGCTGTGGAGGCCTTGCCGTGCTGATCCCGTGGTGGCGATATATATATACATATATACATAGAAGAAAGAAGATCCGGCGCCACTGCTAGTGACAAATCCAGGCTACTTCCGGGTTGATGGAAAAAACTTTATTGGGACATCACACACACAAGACTACACCACGATCTCCCCCTCAATGCGTTTCACGCTATGAAACAGCGCTTCGTCTTGGAGTATATATACATGCCTGTTTTACTTTTTCTTTTGTGAGTGAGCTTGTTTCTCTCTCCTCAACATTTTTTATTAAAATATATACGCTTTTTACGCTATGGGCTGCGCGATTTCTCCTTTTTTGTTATATATATATATGTATATATAATAATAATAATAATAATAGCATGTTTTTGTATAGCGCTGCTAGTTATACATAGCGCTTTACAGAGACATTTTGCAGGAACAGGTCCCTGCCCTGTGGAGCTTACAATCTATGTTTTGGTGCCTGAGGCACATGGAGATAAAGTGACTTGCCCAAGGTCACAAGGAGCCGACACCGGGAATTGAACCAGGCTCCCCTGCTACAAACTCTCAGTGTCACTCAGTGTGTTTTACTCACTGAGCCACTCCCTCTCCAGAGACTCGAGACTGCAGACAAAGTTTGTATACCAGGTGTAATTCTAAGTACAGCTCAACTCCGTTATAAAGCGATACGTTACAACGTGAATCCGCTTACAACACGATGCAAGCGTGGCTCCCAGTGCAGAAAATTGCTTATATCGGCCCCCGCAGATGCTGATAAGTTTTTTATATCGGGAACAAAAATTTCCGATTTGGCCACTTTTCCGGTTCTTAATGAATCGGAAGGCATTTTTGTCGAGAAAATGGCGATAAAAGAGCCTTTTGGGCGTCTTACTCATAGACCCCATATTCAAAGAATAACAGGCCCAGATGCAATTAACTAGCTCACTTCTGGCTTACCTAGTTTAACCCCACACACATGTTCCTAGTTATAACCTATGGGGGAACAGTATAGTGGACAATTACAGTGGCAACACAGTAGAGTAAATATTAGACCCTTAGCTGATACTCTCTCCCTTCCATATGGTTATAAGGGTAACCAGCTGGGTGGTGCACTTTATTATTAAGGCAGCTACCCCCGATTGTCACAGTTAGCAAAGTCTGAAATTCACTACAAGTTTAAGAACTTGCTTCCCAAATGCTGGTGTTGTTAGTCAAGCTTAAAGCATACAACCTGGAATGCTCTATTTGTCCGATGACTTTAATATTCTATTTGCATGTTGTTTTAAGACTTATGGTTTTTTTATTTTCTCATGTAGCTGGTACAAAGAAATAAGTGTTTAATGTTCCTCCATGCATATAGTTCCAAAAGCGAGCTTAGCCAGATTGTTTACAACACACAATAATTGTAAAAAAATCTTGTGTGTAGCAGTTATCCCATGACCTTTCTGGGATATTTCATAGTATATGTTGCATTAGTGTGCTCAAAATATGTAGCAAAACACCAAGCATAATAAAATTAAATTTACTATACATTTCGCCTAAACATTACTTTGATTTACTGTCCCATCATATCATCTGTCACAATGAGACTAGTTGATGGCGTTTGTAGCATATGATTTTCTAAGTGTGTTAAGCAGAGTTCCCAAGACTTTACACTATTGAAGATATATTGGATAGTTGCTGATTTCCCATATATAAAAGAGACTGGAAATGGTGCTAAATCACATTATCATAAAATCAGCAATGTGTGTAATTATTACAGAATCTACTGTCTGACTCCCCTTCTTTATCTGGTTATAATGATGAGTGACACCTATGCTTTCTTCACTAAACGATTGTTTACCAAATACTGTTTCGCAGTTTTATTAATTGAGTGTCAGCATTAGAATTATGTGGTTTTCAAAGTTTCTTTTCTTGGGGCAACTGGGGCAACCCCTACAGACCGAGCTCAGCCCCCCCCCCCACCCCCCCCCCCCCAGAAATACAGTGTCACATAAAAAAATGACAGACGATCACGGAGTCAGAGGATAGACAGAGTCACCAAAGACAAAAGATAGACAGCAGTCAGAGTGGACAGGGTTTCAGATGGGCCGGAATTCAGAGTTGAAGATGGGACAATGGGAGACAGAGGGGGCTGGGGAAGTAGAGGGCCTGGGGATTCGAGAGGCCAAAGTGGAGTCAATGGGAAGATAGTCGCAGGAGTCAGAGGAGGCAGGGAGTTACAGGAGTCAGAAGGGACAATAAGTCCAGTAGTGAGAGGTACAGTGATTCACAGGAGTCGATGGGGTAGATGGAGCAGGGGAATCAGAAGGGGAAGGGGAGTAAGATGGGTGCCATGTTAGTCAGAGGGACAAGGAGTCAGAGTGGGCAGGGGAGTCAGAGGGGGCAGGGCAGTCCCATGAGTCATAGGGGGCAGGGGAGTCGCAGATCGAAGCGGTAGATTGGAGCCGGGGATCAGAAGGGACAGGGGTGTAAGAGGGTCAGGGGAGTCAGATGGGGAACAGGAGACACATGAGTCAGAGTGAAGACAGAAGAGAAGAGAGGAAGAAAGACTCCTCCATCTCCTCTATCTCCTGTTCTCGCCCCCTTCCCCCCACTCTCTCCCCCTCCCTCCTCTTCTCCAAACCTCCTTCCTCTTACTCCCCCCCCTTTACTCTCTCCCCTCCCACTAGTCCCCCTCCCCACCGCCCCCTCCCCCTCCACCGCCCCCTCCCTCCCTCCCACCTCCCACCTCCTCCTCCTCTTGTCCTCTCCTCTCCCCCACCCTTCCTCTCTCCCCGCCCCTCGCCTCCCCCGTCCCCTCTCCTCCTCTCCTCCTCCCCTCTCTCTCTCCGCCCCGTACTCCCCTCTTCCCTTCTCCCCTCTCCTCCCTCGCCGCCTCTCCTCCCTCTCCGCCTTCCTTCCCGCCTCGCTAACCCCACTCAATAGAACCTTTGGTGCAGTTGCTTCCCCTAGACCTATGAACTGTGGGGCAAGGGGAGCAAGAGGGGGCTGATGGTGCATAGTCCGAAGTAGGCAGTAGTCACATTAAGTGATACATTTTCCACGTCATTCAAAGGATTGATATGGGGCAGGGGAGTCATATGGGCAGAGGGTCACATGATTCCGAGGGAGTGGTCGTAGGGTCAGGGGAGGCATTGAGTCACATGAACAGCAATACCAGCTCCCTACCGTACCGAAGCTGTGCGCAAGCGGGATACTATAAAGCCTTTTACAAATGCCTATTTACATAGTTATGCACATATATGACTGATTGCAAGTACAGTACAATGCGTCGATAAGTGGGGAAAAGGTGTGCTTCCCTTTAAGTACATTTTTTGCTTTACATACATGCTCCTTTCCCATTGCTTACGTTACTGCGGGTTATGCTGTAATAGTGCCTCCAAATATAAAAGAACACTAAATGGAATGGCTAAGTATGATTTTATGCCATGTGAGGACTGTGGGGTGGAAAACAACTTAAATATTTACAAAGAACAGATCACTTTAATTTATGAAATCAATTTTTTTTGTTTATTGGGGATTCAAATCTGTCTTGGTAATTAGATTTATGTGCATTTTAAGGCATTGTCTCAGTGAATACTGTTTTTTGGTTTCCTTCAATTCTGTCCTGATGCTTTGTTTTTTATTCAGTTCCCCAGTTCTACAACAACCGTCATGTTTTCACCCCATCCAATATCAGACTTCAGTACAATACAGTATAATTTAGGCAAACATCTGCTTCTTCTATGAGTTCATATAGAACGCTAAGTTACAAAATATGGAACTCCTACGGTTCCATTGAACAGTAGAGTGCATGCTGACTTTGTTTAGCTAACAGAAACATAGCAGAATGAGGTTAGGCCGAGATCCTGTGTACCAGTGTCTCTGCAGAACAGTAATTGTCCGTAGCACATCTACAAGTTCCATTTTCTTAAAGGTTGTACTTCACAAACAGCCAGGGGCTAGCCACCAATGAAATAACCACACAGAGCCCGCTGAAACAGTGGGGAAGATTGAGGGATGTTCTGACTTTGTATACGCTATAAACTATTATATTTTCAATTCCTATCTTGTCTTGAGCTCGAACAGCATACACTAACAGTATTATTTACTTTTATACCACCTACCCTTTGACAGTGTCGGTTACAAAAACTTTACAACCATACACATAGTAAAAGTACAGGTCTTTACAAAATCTATTGTATATTATAGTTTGGTGGCAGGGGTGCTTAGACTGGGGGTGGTGCCCTACCTATAGTTTTTCTGGGGTTTGGGGTCACGGCGGTTACAGAAGCCCTGTGCTTTCAATTTTTTCTCGCATTTTATAAATGGCGAGACTAATCGTCTATCATTTATTAAGTCTATTTGACTCCTTCATCCCCTGCGGACTCGTGCAAGGCCTTCCTTCCTTGTTCCGGCTTCAAAACCATGTTTATCACCATGGCCAACGTGGCGTCATTCGCTTCAGAGATAAGGTAATGGGGGGGAGGGGGGCTGTAAGTATATATAGTACTTTTGTCTCTACATTATACAGTACCGATTCTTTTCCTGATCTCCTTCTGACAGTTACGTACACGTACCCCCATCCTTTGAATTTACGTTACAATTACCTTCAGCTTGCATCTCGTTTCATACATACATATAGAAGTCTTTACACGAACAGGATTAATTCTATCCAGTTTTGCCTTTGCCACAAGTTTAAAAATATTATTGATGTTAAAACTTTGACTTTAATATGTTTTACTTTTTAGCTTAAACAAATAGGCCGCTAATTACATAAACATATACTGCGTGTCTTTAATGAGAGTCATATAAAGACTGTGTTTTAAGCCATGAAACACAAAAAGGATCTGTATGTACTAAAACCACATATAGGGTAACACCACTTCAGTACTCGTAACCTTCATTTTAGCCCAGACATGTTAGCAGCACCTATTTCAAATACAAGAAACTTTCATATAAGCCACAAGACACCACGTGCTTCTGGTTTCAAGCCACTTGTCACTGTGCACTGCGCGCTATGGCAAAAAGTTTAATGACCCGATGGTATTTCATTTTCATCAGTACAGTCAGTGAACAAATAGTCTAGCTACATCTGTAAAATGAATGCCCTTCTATAAACAATTGCAAATATTCGTTTTAGGCAAAATGGTTGAGTTTCAGATTCTCCCAAGTCAGGGAAAAATGCAGAAGATGCAGGCACCAACAGCCATTACCACTGTTAATCTATGGCCCGGTTTATTCTCGACTCATGAACACAAGAACAAGTGCACATATACTAAAATAACTAGATCGCTACAGCAGTACACCATATGTTGCTTTCCATATAATGGTCTGAAAGTGCCTTAGGATCTGATAAATGTTATTCTCCTCATAGTAGAAGCTCGAAGTATCATAACAGTCCGTGTTCTTATGTTTTGAAGAAATATATTATACTTACATTTTTCAGTGTTATATTCTATAGTTCTGAAGTATATTTATTTTATAAAAGCTAACGTGTAGATTTATCATTATTTTTCATCATGTGTAATACAGTATTGCATCTTATATTATTAAAAGATTTATCTTATAGAAATTGTACGTGTGGTTGTGATATCCTCTTCCCTTTCAATTCTCTTGTATTTTTGCATTCCCTGACAGACTAAAACCAGTAAGCTTCCTAATTTATACCCCCAAAGTAACACATATATTATTATGACTATATACTATATATTATATATATATAGTATATATATATATATATGCACTAGAGTGTCAAAACGTAGTGCTCACTGGGCATGGGCAATATATAGTTAAATATCAAGGGACAGAAACATTGAACCACACAGAGCCCAATCTACTTCCACATGGATCACAGAGTACACTAGTAAAAATACAACAACACCACAAACAATACATATTATATAGTATCTATTAGTATATAATATATATATATTACTATATCCTATCTCAATACTAATATATATATATAAAACTAACAACATTTAGGTCATTTAGTTGATGATCAAACTTTCATTCTCACTGATTTTTATTTTCATAACATTTCAAGTCTACTAGTCTATTTAATAGTTTGTGCTTATGGTTTTGTTGAAGAATTTTGTATCTTAAATATTTATAATATAAATATTTAAGTGTTTACTTTACATGAGAATGCAATAGCATTGCCTATTACAGTATTTATGTATCCTGATCTATTTTGCCACTCATACAGCCATCATAACTAGACAGACTAGCATATTGAGGCAGTGTAACGGGGTCTTCACAATCTGAAAGGTGTGTCTCATGACATAGAAATACATTTATAAAAAAATATGAACCGATAAGACTTGCATTTCTCAAGCATTTCCATATCTCAGTTGTAAATCAAATCTGTGATTATGCAAATGCATACTATTATATGTTATAGTTATATATATGTGGAGTTTCTGGTAAGAAATGGGCTATAGTTCTAATCCTCCTCATGGTTATATCACTGGTAGGGCAAGGTTGCCATGATTATATGGGTTTCCCCCCACTCATCAAGCACTGCCCTGAGTGTGGAGGTAAGGCACCTGACCCTACGTCAAAGCTAGAGACACAGGGGCGGTGGCCTGATGAGATCATAAAGAGCAGTGCATTTCCATTTTAGTGTATCGTGGTGCGGCGGTTCGTATGAGTAGAGCTGATCTAAACTATAGCTTAAGTGAGGTGGAGCCAAATTCCTCTCACCCTGAGTAGGGGGGTTCTGTGAGGGAAGATCTAGCCCCACTCTGGATGCCTTTGGTCTCAGAGTTTTGTGTGGGGTACAGGGAGCGAAACATCACAAGGGAGAAACAGTTAGCTGGACGTGCATTGCAACTGTAACTGTCGACTGCTGCTCTGCCCCAGAGAGAAGCAAAAGAGACTGATGCTTTTAAAGATAATCCTTGTGTGTGAGGACTTGGAATCTCTCATCCCTATGGGGGAAATCTCTGGTGGTCAAGGTATTTCCACCCTCACATTCCTGGGTCCTTACTATAATATGGATTCGGGCGCTGGCACCATGAACCAGACGAAAGGCATCCACCCCAGTAAAACCCTGTTCCTGTTATCCCCCATGTCATCGCAGGAGACTCAGGCCCATCCTGTTGCCCAAGCAGTATGCACCACACAGAGACCACCTAGCCAGAACCCCAGAACACCTTAGGGACCCCATCTGTGATTGGGAGGGGGAAGATGGCTTTAATATATATATATATATTATTTAAAAACACCACACATACTGTACAGTACACTGAGGAGAGGAAAAATACACTCATAATAAAGTCTGCAGTATAGATGTGGTGCTCTATGAATGAAGATCACCAGCTCAATTTGTAAAAGGAATGAAAACCAAACTAGTAAAAAAATTGTGCAAAACATCTAGAATCAGTGGTGTAGGAGCCAATCTGTGCCAATAACATTTCATGATCCATCGCAAATCATAGGGACAACAAAAACCCTAAAATGTAACAAAAGATATGACTGCAATACAGAAGGCAAAATACACGATATGTGCACCAACACATGGACGAGCATGTTATGGACACACCACTATAGCGCTGACCACATATAAGGGTGAGGGGTTATATTTTGTGGACACCAGAATGGTTGGGTGTCCGACGGCCACAACTCATGTACTGTGGGGATTTGTGGACAGAAGGTGAGGGGACACTTGGGGGGTGGTTACGGCCGGCGAGGCCTGGCAGGTAGGCTTTAACCATAGCCTATACTTTCGTCCTGCAGTAAAGCTGTTTTATTTTATGTTTTACCCAGTGTGTGGTGTTATTGATATAAGTATATATATATATATGAAAACAGAAAGAAAAAGATCCCAAAATAGCACTCTAGCGTCACAAAAATATAAAATTTATAAACACATAAAACTATACAAAAAGACCACGTGTCCCATAAGCGTCTAATCTGCACTGATAACAAAACTAAGCTAAAACACAGGGGAGTCAGCAAAATAAAGTAAAAAACTATAGAGGTAAGTAAAAACTGATATGCTTAAAAAAAACAATGAAAAGCTGAGTATGAAACAGAAATAATACCCACAAACAAAAAAATGCAGAATCTGTAGTGTAGAGGCTAAATAGTTAGCCTCTGAACACTAGGACCGGCCGGTCAAAAATGGTGGGTGTACGGGTACATGAACAAATTGGTTGTAAACAACATAGCAAATGCATACACAATAGGAATCATTCATGGAGTGAAAATACACACACAGAGTGGCAGCAGGGCTAGTAACAGAGATCAAATACAGCCAGAATATACTTAGATCACTGGTCCAGAATCAGAACAAACAGGAAGCTACATTCTGCATGTGAGGGAGTCTGTTCAGTGTGTTAAGAGCGCCGCAATGCAGCATGCTCTCGAGCAACGGAGCGCCAAACTTCAAAATTGCAAGCTGGGGAGAGAAGACAGCCAGGGGCAACTCCGGATCAGGACAGACAAAGGAGCCCCAACCGCCCACGTTTCGCCACCTGCTTCGTATATATCAAGGATTAGTAGCGCCAAGAGATATATGAAAAATAATGATTAATTCATATAAATAATATTGAAATAATGCAAATAGAAAGAACAAAGCAATATAAATATTAATGAATAGTTGATACTAATCCACTCCTTGATGATTATCCAGTCCGATATTAACGCTTAAATGGGTGTAGGGCACGCTTTCAAAAGGAGAACCAGTTCCAAAAGAAATCTAAAACAAAAAGGAGAAACGCGCAGCCCATAGCGTAAAAAGTGTATATATTTTAATAAAAAAGTTGAGGAGAGGGAAACAAGCTCACTCACAAACGAAGTAACAACGGAATGTATAAATGTATATATATCACCACGACAGGATCAGCACGCAAGGCCTCCACAGCAAAGATGTACCAAACGCTGTCAGCTACTCGTCCAATGAAAATGGTTATGACATAATGAAATATTTACAAATATTTCTATTGCATTTAGCATTTTATATCATTAGTATTTTTACAATATTTCATTATGTCATTAACCATTTCATTTAGATTCTTGTAAATAGATCTCTATGTTAATTATGTATTACAACTAATGCCTGTTTTATTTTCTCTATAGTTCAAACACGCATATCCATGCAATCCATTTAGATATTTTTCGAATTATTGTATTCGATAGCTTTCTGATAGGTCAACAGTTGCTATGCAACCCATTTTTTGTGGTATATATTATCTGTCTACGTTAAGGTCTGATTACCCTTTGAGAAAGTCAGTGTGTCTGACGAAACGCGTCAGGACAGCAGCGCCGACACTACGTCATCACTTAGGGATGGAAGAAAGTGGCAAGCTTCCAGCCCTGCAGCACAGAGCCCCAGTGTTGTTCAGATGAGAGCCGATCGGTCTGGAGGGACTGATTACCAAGGACTTCCGCATTCATCGGTTTCACTACCATCCACGAGGTCTGAAGCATTGGACGAGTAGCTGACAGCATTTGTACATCTTTGCTGTGGAGGCCTTGCCGTGCTGATCCCGTGGTGTGATATATATATACATATATAATCATAGAAGAAAGAAGATCCGGCGCCACTGCTAGTGACAAATCCAGGCTACTTCCGGGTTGATGGAAAACTTTATTGGGACATCACACACACAAGACTACACCACGATCTCCCCCTCAATGCGTTTCACGCTATGAAACAGCGCTTCGTCTTGGAGTATATATACATGCCTGTTTTACTTTTTTTCTTTTGTGAGTGAGCTTGTTTTCTCTCTCCTCAACATTTTTTATATAAAATATATACGCTTTTTACGCTATGGGCTGCGCGATTTTCTCCTTTTTTGTTATATATATATGTATATTAATATAATAATAATAATAGCATGTTTTTGTATAGCGCTGCTAGTTATACATACGCTTTACAAGACATTTTGCAGGAACAGGTCCCTGCCTTGGAGCTTACAATCTATGTTTTGTGCCTGAGGCACATGGAGATAAAGTGACTTGCCCAGGTCACAAGGAGCCGACACCGGGAATTGAACCAGGCTCCCCTGCTACAAACTCTCAGTGTCACTCAGTGTGTTTTACTCACTAGCCACTCCCTCTCCATATATATATATATAATATATATTAAAATCAAAAAATAAATAGATGATACCGTTCTGGTGTAACGAAATGCTTTTATTTGTGTGCAGCTTTCGAGATACACTGATCTCTTCTTCCGGCGATGTTACAATGAATAAGCAAAGTTTTTGATTATTGAAGCTCGGCTAACACGGTACTGATACCTCTACATGTTATGTATATATTATATATATATATATATATGTATATATATTATATTCCTCTACGCTATCTGTGCTCGTATAACATATCTCTGACTCTCTCTCTCTATCTCTCTCTCTCTCTTCTCTCTCTCTCTCTCCCTCTCTCTCTCTCCCTCATCTCTCTCTCCTCTATCTCTCTCTCTCTCTCTCTCTCCTCTCTTCTCTCTATATATATATATATTCCCGGGACCTCCACCCGTCGAATCCTTTACA
>WSYH01000252.1:184933-205469 GCA_036426205.1 Ascaphus truei | reverse complement strand
AATTCCACACAGTAGAATCCGTTACAGGTGGAGGCGCTGAAGAACACCGTACCAGTATACACCCCAGGCTCCCTGCAGCGGGGCTCAGACCTCCAGTGACCCACAGGTATTTCACCACACACACTGTAGCCACACATCCTCCAAGGCGGTGGGGGAAAGTGCACTACAGTTGTACCATTTGCAAACAATGTGAATTTGTTCTTCTTATTGATGTGCCTACACGTACAGTAATACAGCGACTTATCCCACAAGGAAAGTTGCCCTTTTTTATTTCTTGTTAGAATTCCAGTATTCTTTATATTTTTTAACTTACTAGGAGCCAGATTGGTTTTTAAACATCTCGCCATCCTAAAGACAATTGGGGCTTGTATAGGCATTTTTGAACCTATAATCAGATCATTCCAAATAATGCTCCAATGTTTATTGAATACATTTTTATTTTATGGGCAAATTGATTATACTGTGTAACAAATTTGGGAGTGGACTGCACTATTTTGCCCCCCCATATTGAAGTATGGGACTTGAGTCCATCCAACCTGGACCTGGCCTTGGACTTTTCTAAAACCTCATCACACTCTACTTGTCTAGCATCTTCAAATGCTTTTTTGACTATTTCCCTATCATATCCCTTCTCAAGAAATTTCTGAGTCAAAATTTGACCTTTATCACAGAAGTCGGATACCATGGAGCAGTTAGGTCGAATTCTAACGAATTGGCTTTTAGGCACATTATTACGCCATTTTTTGTAATGATTGCTACTATACTGGAGATAACTATTAACAGATACTGGCTTAAAATGTGTCTTGCTTTGGATACATGAGTATCCAAAGCAAGACACATTTTTTATGCCAGTATCTGTCCACTCATATGATATTGATTCAATTTTTTCTGCTTAACAGTCATTTGCATTAGTTACAAATATTGGCAACTGGTTATATGGAGCACTTTGCAGATGTGCAGCTTGATGCATCTATGATATGAATTAATTTAACATTTGTTTGAATTATTTTCTACTCTTAGTTAATGTCATGTCATGTACTGTATAAACAGAGCAGATGTTCACCTTAATGTAAAAAAGTATGCCAAATTTAATCAGACAAGTATCTATTTTAGTTGACACACTTAAATATGAAACATTATATTATTGACAGTCTACATCATATAACATTAATTAGATAGCAGCTTAATGGTTAGCTCGCAGTCTTAAAGGAAAATCCAACATTTTTTCAAATTATGTTTGTCTTATTTCATTTTTACAGTATGCTCTTTAGCATAACATATTCCATGAGTATATAAATTGTAAGGTTCTTCTTTTTTTCATGTATGACCAAGATTCATAAAAGAAAAGTAACGTCCTATAAAATAAAAACATTAATAGCTACACAAATCATTATCTACACGTAGTTCCAAGTTTTGATAAATGCAAATCAAAACTGAACAGAAGCAACTGGAATGTTTTTTTTTTCCAGTCGCCTGAAATATTAAGTCAAAAAACAAAGATAGCATGTGGCATCATTGTACTATTCAAAGTTTCTCTACAATGTACCTTCAGTACTCAGTTCACAGAAGTGTTACTATTGATTTCTATTATCTCTACACATAGATTTTTTTCTCAGTGAAATTCTGCACACCAAAACTATTTAAATTGTAGTATAAGCATCATTACAGATCCATATGCCAAAGTATCTATCAAACACTAAAAATGAACAAACATTATTATCTTTTCATGTACCTACAAGTTGTACAATTCTTGTGGTATAAATGAAATAAAATGAGACTTGAAAAAAGGAAGGTAAAATACCAGTGGTGTTGAAAAAGTTATCTATGAAATACAAATTGTGTACAATAGCCTCTAGTTGGTTTAATATTTTATTTTAAAGCTGTTCACTGTATATAATCGGTGGTTTGGGGCATGCGTCCCAATAACAGTGCTCAATCCAATTCTGAACTCCAATCTTGTGAATATTTTCAGTCCATATATATGTGAAGCCAGTATGACCATACAGTGAGATATTGGACCCAGTGCTAAATTAGAGCAGCAAAACCACAAACACTGACAGAATGAGATGATCCATATGTCAAAATAAAGCAATAAAGGTATGACATACCATTGATGTGTGAGATAGTGCCATACGGGACACTGCAGCTGCGGCACTGTTACCGGTCATCAAGTCTCCAATTGGGGAGAAAAAACAATACTCACTGAGGTCTTCTTCCTTGATTGCGTGCATCAACGCTCCATAGTCAAAGTTGTGGTAGAGCTCTATGATTAAGGACTATGTTAGTCTGAAACGCGTCAGAGTGTATCCCCCATACCATGTTACTTCAATAAATTTGTATTTTTAACCTACACCTTGCTGGTCTCCTAAATCTACAAAGCTGTGCACCGCTGGAATCCAGGGACTTCTACCACAACGTTCACTGTATATAGTTTGTTTGACAATGATTTATTATTTTCCCTACAAACTAGGCACAAAGGTACAAATGACAAAATCAAAGCCCATATTTTAAGTGATCAGGGTCTATTGGAATGAGAAATTATTTGTATTCATAACCCTTTTACCCTCGAATCTTGCCCGTTTCGTTCAATAACCCACTAAAAAAATACAGACAGCTTGGTTGAGTACAAATGGTCACAGCCTTGCATTAAGACATAAACATCAACCTCCTGGACCTTGTCAGCAAGTAGCCACAACCAGTGAACCTGCTTATACACACCTCTGTTACATGACTGAGTGAGCATTCATTGTTTGTACCAGCTGGGGTTCCTCTAATGCGTAAAACCATAGGCCCGCTGCACCTGGCCCTAAACCAAAAGTACATCCTGTTGGACCCCTGACATTCCCCCAAATTAACCACCAGGGCCAACTGACAACACAAAGCCATTTGACCACTCAAATTTTCCAATCTGACACCAACAGCAAACCCATATAAGCTCAACAAGATAATTCAGAAGATGAGAACGCCATCCTCCATATAAAGACCAGCACCTCCAGCATAGCCGAGACACTATAACAGACCAAACCAACACCTGGAATGTTACCATCTACTGGGCCACACCCCAATGGATCGCGCTCGTTGACTAACACTACTACTTCTGACCCAGATCCTTGCCCCCATATGCAGGACCCAAATATTCAGGGCCTTCATTCGCCTACTCTCCTGTTCTATGACTTGTCTGTCTAATGGTCAAGTCAACAAAAACTCTTGTCCACCCTCACCAGAGTTATCACCCATCAAGCAGACTCTTTACCTTCAGTGCAACCCTTAGTAGTCTTCCCTTTCCTTATGAAAGGAGATGTGTTGTTCCCTTCACTTCTGCAAGACAAGCACTTGTGCTTGAAGATGCATGACGTTCCCAATTTACATACCCCTTCCTTAAACACTGAACATAATCCTTTTTTTAGCATGGCAACTGCCCTGATTGCCTTGCCCTGCAGGACAGTCTTTGCAAGGAGGATGGATGCTGCAGCATCAGTTTTGACAACCATATGTCCATATCCTTCAAGTCCCATGTCTCATGATTTATAACTGTCATGCACTCCTTAAAACCCTCACCGTCCTTCCACCAAACGACCCCACCATACACCTTTTAAACTTCCCAAATAGTGTACAGGAACTTAAAAAGTAATGAACAACTATGGGGAGCCTATCACACTTGCTAAAATAACGAATGCCTCAACCAGTTCCCAAAAGCATTTTGTTCAATACCTGCTTTTCCCCTGTCTTCCCCTGTTCAATACCTACTATCCCCTGTCTTAACAACCCTCTCCAATTAATCCTAATAGCATGGAAATTATAGCACAGCAATATCTCCACATATTCACCTGCCCAAATTTTGACTTTAGTAGCATGGAGTAAATGATAATACAGCGGTCTCGCCAGAGATAAATAACCCTCCTTAAAGCTACTATATGACACTGCCTGTCCCCTGCCACTTGACCTGCTGGTGCCACCTGCACTCCTACACCCCCATCGCCTGGACTTATCTTACTAGCCTCACTGGTCCCTGCCAACACACCAGTGATGGTCAAAACACCCAACCCTGCTACTAATGGCTTTACAATGTTGCTGCCTATGTTCCCAGCCATGTCCTCCCCACTCCTGCTGGAACACTGTGACGGGGAACCAGGTAATAACACATTTAAACCGGGATCATATCACTGAGAAAAGCCAATAAGTAAAATAAAGTGCGATTTATTCCGTAGAAACAGGCAAACACACATTGGATTACAATAGGCAGAAAAAAATACACTTACTGGGGGTCTGGAGTTGACAAACTGACTTTGCTAGATGAAATAAAGTCTATGAATAGTCCACACCAAATTGTACTGAAACTGTGACTTAGAAGTGTTTCTGCTTAAAGTCCTGTAGCTATTTCCTTGCTATCACTGCAAGGCTTCTTTGGGTCGGTCCAACCCCTCCATGAACGTTAAACACTTTGAACCATGGAAATCTTGGAACACACATTGAATCTCAATCTCTAAGCGGGCTGCTCAATTTTTTATAAGCTTTTCAAAGCAATACCTGCAGTATTACAACCAATCCGCAGTGTGGGAAATTCATCTCTAACCACCACACACATTGCCAGGTTTGTGAAAGCTGGCACCTATGGCTTCAGAAAAGTGAGAGGGCATGTGCACAAACCACCATCTTGCCCATTTACTATTCAAAGCCCCCGCAGGCTCAGTGGGCTTAACCTTTATAATAAAGCCTGGTTACCCCCTCACCATCACATACCATCTATGGGATACGACATTATTTATCACATTGTTTTTCACAATTAATATTCACTGATTGTATTTAACACGAAATAGCGCTTTTTAGTTCTTTATCTGCTTATGTTAATAGATCAGAGTGGAGCAGTAGATTTAACTTACATACTTGTACCTAGATTTCAGTAAGTCATTTGAAACTCTACTGCATTGATAAACAAACTTCAATGCTTGAGATTGTACTCTAAGGCTGAGGCACAAGTGGTGGCACTGCACACACGCCTGACAGGCTGGCGGCGAGTGCAGCCAAGATCCCAGGTCTGCAGTGAGCTGCAGTGGGAAAACAGGGGGAGCATGGTGGGGGGCGTGGCCATGACATCCTCCGGTAGGTTTACCCTCATTGGCTGAACCGCCGGGGCCATAGCCAGCACTCTGTCATGAGTTATGAGCACATATTTCCTGTCTTCGAGAAATCTGTTCGCACAATGTGGCAGGAAAGGCAGAAAGTGGGCCCAACACTATTGAGGGGCAGTTCTTGTCCCTGCATAATAGCGGGCGCTGCAGCAGGCAGTGGGGACCTGGCCTTAGGTGGAAGAATAGAAAAGACATTGTTTGAAGGCTAGGCGACAGAGAGTTGTGATAAATAGAGTACATTCAGAGGAGGGTAAGTTGACCAGTGAAGCACCTGAGTGATCTGTACTGGAACCAATGCTCTTTAATATCTTAAATGGTGACATTACAAATGGTTTGGAGGGGAAAGCATGCCTTTTTTGTAGATGACACAAGGGTCTGTAATAGGGATGACACTCCAGAGGGGGTTACAAAAGGACAAAAAAATAGGTAAATTGGAGGTCAAGTGTGTCAACTTCAATATAATGCCCAAAGGTGCAAAATTATGCACATGGGTCACAATATCAAAAGACAGAATACAGGATTAATGGTGTCATTAGTTTAGTAGACTTAAAAGTAGAGGAGCAATGAATCAAAGGTATATGGAAAGTCACATCTATGGAAGGTCATAAATAAATGAGTGCAGTTTTAATCAATCCTTCAGTCAGTGTAATGTAATTCAGCAGCTACAATGTATTGTTATATATTTAAGGTAACAGTATATATTGTTACAATTTAAAGCTCAAACTGCTGGGAATATTTGCAACATATTATCACAAACAGGAAAGTGTTGCAAATATCTGCTAGGGAGGAGGGCTAAAGCCTGCTATAGAAATCAATTGATGCTCATTATATTACATAGTTACATAGTTACATAGTAGATGAGGTTGAAAAAAGACATAGGTCCATCAAGTTCAACCTATGCTAAATTTAGACAACAGATACTTTATCCTATATCTATACTTACTTATTGATCCAGAGGAAGGCAAACAAAAATCCCCATTAAGGGGAAAATTAATTCCTTCCTGACTCCAAGAATGAACAATCGGATTAATCCCTGGATCAACATCCTTCCCATGTATACTTATTTGGTATATCCCTGTATACCTTTCCCATCTAAAAAGATGTCCAACCTTTTTTTGAACAAATCTATTGTATCTGCCATCACAGTCTCCATGGGTAATTTATTTATTTTATTTATAAAATATTTTACCAGGAAGTAATACATTGAGAGTTACCTCTCATTTTCAACTATGTCCTGGGCATAGAGTTAAGACAAATAATACATGTTTACAAATACAGTTACATAAATGAACAGGGTATACATTATATACAAGACATTGCATGCAAAGTTAAAGAAAATATATATTATGGGCGTATGAAACAGTTACAGACCAGATTAAAATGTGAGACAGCCTTAGATTTGAAAGAACTTAAACTGGTGGTGGATGTGAGAGTCTCTGGTAGGTTGTTCCAGTTTTGGGGTGCTCGGAAAGAGAAGGAGGAACGGCCGCTTACTTTGTTGAGCCTTGGGACCATGAACAGTCTTTTGGAGTCTGTTCTCAGATGATAGGTGCTGCATGTGGTAGGGGTGAGGAGCTTGTTCAGGTAGCTGGGTAGCTTGCCCATAAAAAATTTGAAGGCAAGACAGGAAAGGTGAACTTTGCGCCTAGACTCGAGTGATGACCAATCTAGTTCTTTGAGCATTTCGCAGTGATGTGTGTTGTAGTTGCATTGGAGAACAAATAGTAGAATAAAGAGAAATTCGGGCACAGCATCTGGAAATGAAGGCTGGTTTATGCTGATAAAAAGTTCTTTATTGAGGCATATAAGCCAATGTATAAAAGCACAGAGTATCCCCTGACGTATTTCCCGCCTCTCAGGGCGCTTTCTCAAAGGAAAGCGCCCTGAGAGGCAGGAAACGCGTCAGGGGATACTCAGTGCTTTTATACATTGGCTTATATGCCTCAATAAAAAACTTTTTATCAGCATAAACCAGCCTTCATTTCTAGCTGCTGTGCCCAAATTTCTCTTTATTCTACTATTTGGTTACTCCATTCGGAGCACACTTATGGACGGCATACACCAATATCTCAAAGTCTCGTGAGACTTGAATCGGAGTTCGGCCACTGCTCCAGTGCTAGCAGGGAGTGATTGTGGCAGTCCGGTGGAAGAATGCAGGCTGCCAGAGACCAATGATCGGCGGGTCGCGGCGTGATGACATCATACGTCGACACTTCCCGGAGAGTCACCACGTGGATTAGGAGGTCGGCATCGCAGTCTGGAGCCCCCCGGGTCAATTCGCTGCTTCCACACCGGATCGAAGGTGCATCCAGGGCATCATATCCTCAGTTAAGTGCCTTACCCCTATCCTTTTTCTCCGTTTCTTCATTTACCTGTTTAGTTGCCTCTGTTATACACCGTGTATTGGGCATGACACATTGGCCATTCTTGGTGCCACTGCCAGACACAGAGAGGTTCAACAGGTAACATTATTAAGGGGGAGACACACGCTGGATTGTGGGTTACATAACAGATGGACTACCAATTATTGTGGCCCTATATACCTTTATTAATTCATTTTGCCGTCCCGTGACTTTACCCCAAGGTCCTTTATACCACATTCGCTGTCATTGTTATTTGAGCACACAGAGGGCAGCTCCTCTACCCATTCTGCATTGGAGAACAAAATGAAAAATTGAATTGTAGAGGGTGTCAAGTTTGCTAAGGTGGGTTTGAGGTGCCGAGCCATATACTATGTCTCCATAGTCAATAATTGGCATTAGCATCTGCTGTGCGATACGCTTTCTGACCAGGAGACTTAGGGAGGATTTGTTCCTGTAAAGTACCCCTAGTTTAGCACAGGTCTTTGTTGTCAGGGTATCAATGTGCATTCCGAATGTTAAGTGGGTGTCAAACCATAGGCCCAGGTATTTAAAACTAGTGACAGGGGTTAGGGTGGTGTTAGCGTTGGTTCTAATAAGGAGCTCAGTCGCTGGAAGCTTTAAAAATTTAGTCTTGGTCCCAAATACCATTGTTACAGTCTTGTCAGTGTTTAAAAACAGTTTGTTTTGGGAGATCCAGTTTTCAAGTCTCAAAAAGTCAGACTGAAGTATGTGTTCAAGGTCAGAGAGGCTGTGGCTGTGTGCATATAGGATTGTGTCATCTGCATACATGTGTATTGAGGCTTCCTTACAAGCTGTGGGAAGATCATTAATGAACACTGAGAAGAGTAGGGGCCCCAGAACAGAGCCTTGCGGGACACCACATTTTAACTGCCCTTACTGTAAAGAACCCTTTCCTTTGTTGCTGGTGAAATTTCCTTTCCTCCAACCTTAAGGGATGGCCCCGAGTCCTTAGTACTGCCCGTGCATGATTAGTTCTTTTGAAAGCTCCTTGTATTGCCCCTGAATATATTTGTATATAGTTATCGTATCCCCTCTTAGACGCCTCTTTTCTAATGTAAATAAATCTAATTTAGCTAGCCTTTCCTCATAAATTAGATTGTCCATCCCCTTTATTAATTTGGTGGCTATTCTCTGCACTCTCTCTAGTTCCATAATGTCTTTTCTTAGGATTGGTGCCCAAAATTGTACTCCATATTCAAGGTGTGGTCTTACTAATGCTTTGTAAAGGGGCATAATTATGTTTACTTCCCTTCCATCCATTGCCCGTTTGATGCAAGATAAGATCTTGTTAGCCTTTGCAGCTACTGCATGACATTAGGCACTATTGCTAAGCCTGCAGTCTACAAGCACTCCTAAATCCTTCTCCATCAAGGATTCCCCCAATATATCTCCATTTAATTTGTAAGTCACCTTTTTATTCTTGCATCCCAAATGCATAACCTTACATTTATCTGTATTAAACCTCATTTGCCATTTACCTGCCCACGTTTCCAGTCTCTCCAAGTCCTTCTGAAGACAAATTACATCCTGCTCTGATTCTATTACCTTACACAATTTAGTATCATCAGCAAAGATGGAGACTTTGCCCTAGATCCCAAACTCAAGGTCATTAATAAACAAGTTAAAAAGCAGGGGTCCCAGTACCGATCCCTGAGGTACTCCACTCACGACTTTAGCCCAACCTGAAAAAGTTCCATTTAGGACAACCCTCTGTTGTCTGTCCTTTAACCAGTTTTCAATCCAGGTGCATATATTATTACTGAGTCCAATTTTCTTTATTTTGTACACCAACCTCTTGTGTGAAACGGTATCAAAAGCCTTTTCAAAATCTAAGTAGACCACATCAACTGCATTACCCTGGTCTAAATTCCTACTTACCTCCTCAAAAAAACAAATAAGGTTAGTTTGGCATGATCTATCCTTCATAAATCCATGCTGACTATTACTAATAATTTTGTTTTCCATTAGGTATTCCTGAATATTATCCCGTATTAAACCTTCAAGTAGTTTCCCTACTATTGAAGTCAGGCTTACAGGTCTGTAATTCCCCGGGTGTGATCTAGCTCCCTTTTTAAATATAGGCACCACATCTGCTTTACGCCAATCTTGTGGTACTGAGCCTGTGGAAATGGAGTCCTTGAATATTAAATCTAATGGTTTGGATATTACTGAGCTGAACTCCTTGAGAACTCTTGGATGTATGTCATCGGTGCCAGGTGCCTTATTTACATTAATTTTTTCAAGTCGCTTATGAACTTCTTCCTCAGTTAACCAATTGTTAATTAATATGGAGGTTAGGGCTTCCTCCTGCGGCACTACTATTGAATTTGATTCTTCCCTGGTAAACACAGAGGCAAAGAATGTGTTTAATACCTCAGCTTTTTCCTTATCTCCAATAATAATCTGCCTACCCATCTCACACTGAAAGGGCCCTATATTTTCTTTTCTCATTTTTTTGTTATTAAGGTACTTAAAGAACTTTTTAGGGTTGACCTTACTTTCTATTGCAATCCTTTTTTCATTATCCATTTTTGCTAATTTGATTGCCCTTTTGCAATTTTTGTTACATTCCTTATAATTCTGATACAATGTCTCCGTCCCTTCTGACTTAAAGAATCTAAACACCTTCCTCTTCTTGTCCATTTCCTCCCCGACCTGTTTATTTAGCCACATTGCTTTTCTAACAATGTTTTAAAGACTGCCCATTTATCTTCTACATTTTCCCCTGCAAAAACATCATCCCAGTGTATTACTTGTAGATTAGACCTCAGTTTATTAAAATCTGCCTTTCTAAAGTTGAAGGTCTTTGTTAAACCCAAGAAATCTATTTTTTGATAATTTATTTCAAATGAGACCATGCTATGATCACTGTTACCCAAATGTTCCAAGCCTTGAATATTTGTTATTACTTCTACATTGTTTGATATGACAAAATCCAGTATTGCCCCTCTCCTGGCTGGTTCCTCAATAATTTGGGTCATATAATTGTCTTTAAGCACCCCCAAACACCTGTTTCCTTTTGTTGTAACGCTAATCTCATTGCCCCAGTCTATGTCTGGATAATTAAAATCCCCCATTATGCAAACATGACCCAGTTTTGATGCCTTTTCCATTTGCAAAAGTATTTTAGATTCCTCAATCTCACAGATATTTGGTGGTTTATAGCATATTCCCACAAACATTTTCTTAATACTTTTACCTCCACTGCTAATTTCTGTCCACAAAGTATCTACATTTTCATCATTCCCTTCATAAACATCATCCCTTATAATAGGTTTTAGATCCGGTTTAACATATAAACATACTCCACCTCCCCTTCTATTTGTTCAATCCTTCCGAAAAAGGGAATAACCCTCTAAATTAACTGTCCAATCATGAGTTTCATCCCACCATGTTTCAGTAATGCCTATGATATCATACTGCTCCCTTGCAGCTATTAATTCAAGCTCCCCCATTTTATCTGTCAGGCTTCTTGCATTAGCAAGCATGCATTTAAGTTTTTTTTCAGCCTGTACTATTATCTTATCTGCTCCTTCCTTTCTGCGCCCACTTGGTTTAGTCTTTAGAGGTTTTCTAGTATTATCTGTATTTACTATGGGTGTCTCACTGCTTGTCAAACTCGCACTTGCCCACATTCTACCTCCATACCACTGTGTATCCTCCTCTATTCCAGTTAGTTCATTATCTGTTTCATTCCCCTCCCCCCTCCATCCTAGTTTAAAATCTCCTCCAACCTTTTTAGCATTCTCCCCCCTATTAAAACTCATTAAAAATGGCATTAAGAGCTGAATTTTAAAATAAAAAAGTTAGTAAATATTATTTAATATTACAGAACTGATTTATTTTAAAAATACATACATGTAGGATATTGTTTGAATTGCTCCTTAAATATATACAGGGAATGGATAGAAATTTTAAAATACATAAAGTGATTCCACAAAGTACAGGAGGGATGCCTAGTCCAAAGAAAGCGAAGTGATAGAACAAGAGGCCAGTCTCTGAAGCTGGAGTGTGGCAGGAAAAGAGGATATGTGAGGTAGTGCTTCTTCACTGAAAGGGTGGTAGATTTGTGATATAGTCTCCCAAAAGACGTGTAGGGGCTAATACAGTAAGTAGACATAAGGCTATCCTAAATATGAAATAAAGCCAAGGATTAAACGGTCTAGATAGAAAATGGTTAGACACAATTGGTCAAGTGGTTCTTATCTGCCTTCAAATTCTGTTTTATGTTTCTATGTAGAGATAATACAAACATAGAATTGGAATGAAATAAATTATCCCACAATGGTGCACTAGGAAGCAACTTCAAAATGTATTATCAGTACAAACATATAAAATACAGCTTGTGCATCATTGTAGGATTGCTGATTTCATCCCAATTATGTTCATGTGTTATCTCTACCTACAGTATGTACAGTAGACACAGCACATGAGGGTCTTTTAGTAGCAAAAGAAATGTATTGGACATAGTTCAAGCAAATAGGTATTTACAAACCAAATTTAGGAAAATTACTAAAGTATATATCAAGCTCCTATTCAAAACTAAAGATATGTAAATAAAAAAAATCTATTTGGAAGCCTTTATAAAGAAATAAATAAAAGCACCTGTTTATAAAGTAGCTTTTATGTTTATGTTGCTTTGTAATACATGAACAACGAAAAGGCAACACTTATGGAGCATAGGCACTATCAAATGGATAAGTCCCTAAATCGTGCACTCTGTGTCTGTGGATGGAAATGTTACCTTACAGAGTAAAGATAAGCAGTACAGAGCAGTGATACTGGTCCTGTATATATTGTGTATTGAATAAATTAAAATGTCCATTTAATATATATCAGAACCAGACTATGAAGAATAAAGTGAGTGCAATAAAAATGTATTAAATAATAGCACATCTGCTTGTATCCTGTAGGGGCAAATGATCACAAGCAAAAAAAGTTGGTAAATCGGAACTATGTGCTTGTGTCCTGTAGAGGCAAATAACAGCCATCAAAATAAAGCTAGTTTATAAATGCTGATAAATGCCTCTAATAGAAGTCACGCAAGCCAAAAATGGATGTGGGTACAATGACCCAGAGTAGCGAACAGCAACCATGAAAGTGATATGTACTAATCACAGCCATATCAGTTAAACAATGTTAGACCCATGGGAGCATATATTTACACAAACAGCAAATGTTGGTAGTGTGGGGCCAACGCTGGATCCTATGACTCCATAATAAAAGAATCTCATGAGTAATTGGATGAGCAATATTGCTACATAACATTCCACAACACGATTAAACCTATAATTCAAATCGGTAAAATGGATAAGTGTATGAACAATGGGTAAGTGTGGGTGTCTGGGTAAGCTCCCTGCAGCAGGCTGTGGGAACCTAAGCGTGAACACACAATCAATGGTGTGTGGTCAAAGCTAAATCTTATTGCTCTTTTGGCTGTGTGTAACATCTTAAGTGTGTGGTAGAGTTAATTTTGGAGTTAATATCTTTGGATGTTTTATTTCTATATCTTTAATCATGGATGCATTCTGAATATCTGGATTAACATTTTGATTTATTTCTTCAAACAGGTATGTTTCCTTGAGCTGAATTCTCCTACTATCAATTGCAAGATAAATTAAGATGTCATTAACTATCAGGGTATCTTTCGGTGAGTTGATAGGCAGACCCCTCCCTTAATTGTTATTCAATTGCATGTGATCAGACTATTTAAGACAGACTATCTAGGTTGTGAGCCATTTGGCTGTGAGTCCCATCTTAAGTGTCACATTTAAAGTGTGTGGCAGAGTTAATTTTCGAGTTTAAATTGGAAGTGACGATTTGAGAAAAATCGGGACGCTGAACAACAACTTTGCAACTGTGAGAACTTAACTTTCGATAACCTGTGATTCTTTGTACTCTTTCTATCTTCCAGTAGCTGGGAGTCTCTCCTCCTGCATCTCAATATGCCCTCCCTATTGATTTTTCTGTCTACTGTTTCCTCCCTCCTTTGTAAATGTCTCTGTTCTCTCCAACTTCCCCACTCCCCACTGCACCATTATTTATACACCTCTCTCCCAACTTCTTTACCCCTCAATAAAAAAACACCCACACAAATCCTCTATTCACACCCTCTATCTACTCCTTCCTGCTGCTGGGGATCTCCCCTAAGCCTGAACCCAGACATACACACCTGATTTCACCCATACCTCCCTGCCATCTCTTCACCTGTAAAGTGTGTTAACACTCTCATTTTAATACTGACTAACCTTAAAACTTGCCCCACAAATCAAGCATCCCAAAAATCTGCACTCATGGTTACTGTCCCACACTCAGTCACTCCTACCACCCATTGAAACCAAGCACTGCCATCTACAGCACTTATTCCCTTACCTGCTGTCTCTGTAATTCCCCATTAAGCCTCTTAGATTGTAAGCTCTTCGGGGCAGGGATATCCTTTCCTATTGTCTGATTTTTCTGCACTTATTGTATTATTATAATTCCATGTACTGTATTCTTTGTGAAGTGCTGAGTACATTTTTGGCGCTATATAAATAAAGACATACAATACAATACAGCTCCATAATGAACACATAAGCATTTAATGTGTAATGGTACTACATAGTATTGCTTAGCAAACAAGTCCTTATGCTCAAATGGATAGCAGTGGAGATGTGTTAGAGCACCTGATGAACGCAGGTGTATCTGTAAAGAATGTTAACGAACAAACCATTCACAGCTCACAAGACAGCTGGTTGTATTAATAAACAAATACATGTTCAAAAATATATAATCCAAAATGAAATGGCATAAAAGCAGCAGCGTTAGGGGGCAGGTATGATATAGTGTTTGCAGCATAATAAAGTTACAGTTGCTCCATGTGGAGGATGGTGGACCTTGATACGGGGAAATGGAGCTGGCAAGCTCAATACTGACTGATGGCATGGATAACCAGGAAAGAGGAGATATATAAGTAATAATGTACCTCTGTGGTCCTGCTCTATATCACAGTTTGTTCCCGTTATCTTCCGGTCCCAGCGTGGTGCACGCAGTGCTTGATATCAAGCGCCGTCCTCCGGAGCCGTCTGCAACGTGATCTGCTAACCTCTGACCCTGCACTGCCGCTGCGGGTCCGTCCAATCAGGGAAGAAGCCAGAAACACCGGAAAGAATTGGCGGACAGCCAAAAAGCCAAAAAAGCACTCACAACTCACCGGGTGGGGGCGGATTAAAAATATTTAATAAAGCTACATAAAAAACATAGTGGGGACACAAAACAAAAAGGGGGGTTCTCCACCCACGCGTTTCACACTGTCGTAGCGCTTTCTCAAGGAGTATAAACAGAGGGGAACTGAACTAGTTGATATAGCCCTCCTTTTGCCAAACTCAGCTGATTGAAATCAAGTTCAATCATGTATGGATATTACGTGCAATAGTACGTCAGAGTATTTGAGTCAGTAATTAACTTTATGTGGTCTGGTTTATGATAGATGGAGTGATTGAATTAATGATCTATGCAAAATATATTATGTATTTAACCCAAACTTTGGGAAAATACATTTTATTAGCTAAACTATGATATGTTGGATATCCAAGCATAGATATGTGTAGTAAAATATGTAATGAAGTACCTATGATAATTTGTAGATGTCTGCACAAATGAAAGGCATTTCATTGAGTATGGTGAATGTCAAAGAACAATACTAGCCATTAAGGGTAACTAAATCTCTAATGTAGTGGATATAAACAATCTCCTATCCCTTAATGCAGACAATACATATGCATGAAGTCACAAAAACATTAATAGTGGTTATAAAAAGCATTTATATCTGCTCATGTCAGAATGTATTTACCATTGTGACTAAATATTTTTAAATGTAACTCCACATAATGTTTAAGTAAATTAGAACTATACATGCGTATGTCAACATAATACCATTAATATCTAAAGAACAATGAAATTAAGTATCACAAGACCTAGTTGGTTCATGGGAATGATCAAAAAATAAAAATATAAAAAAATGAAAGAACAGTCTGATATTTCATGTTGGGGGAAGAGAGGTTCATAATACATATCAATGTAAAATCTATTTAGAGAAAATATTTAAGATCCCACTGATAATTCAATCCATTGGGTATTAAGGTGTTTAATGAAAAGATCCAATATGCTTCACTTTTATAAAGCATGTTGGTTCTATCTCCTCCCCTTACATGCAGGGACAGGGAAAGCAAGATCATGCGATCCTTCCAATAGGCACTATACACCTGTAGAACACCCCGCAGGGTCAGTATACTGTATGTTGTTGTTAAGGGACCTGTACTTTTCTCTCCCATCCCTGTGTGTAGGTACTTATCGTTTCAGAGCCAGTTCATGCGGGGCTTCTTTACAGATACAACTGGGTTCATCAGGTGCTCTAACACATCTCCACTGCTATCCATTTTCAGCATAAGGACTAGTTTGCTGAGCAACGCTATGTAGCACCATTACACATTTAGGATTTAGCTTTGACCACACACCATTGATAGTGTGTTCATGCTTTGGTTCCCACGGCCTGCTGCGGGGGGTTTACCAAAACGCCCACACTTACCCAGTGTTCATACACTTGTCAATTTTACTGATTAGATTATAGGGTTAATCGTTGTCACAGTAGCCCAGGACTTTTAACACATTTATATTTAAGCGATCGGTCAATAGACAAAACAAGGCAGTGAAATAAAAGTTTACAAAAGAATATACACACTTACTTTTGGTCTGGGGCTAAAAACTGGGCTTTCCTAGGTGCAAGGCGCCTGTTTCAGCACAATCTGACCTTGTTCACTCCACAGAGCAGGAATAAGCCTGGAACAGGTAACTTCACTCCTCAGAACCAGTCCTCAGCTTGGCTAGGAATTTCCTGGCATCGCAATGCCCTGGAAGACCTTACCGGAGCTTCACTGGACCAGTCCCAAGACTATCTATAAGTCTGAAAAGACTGAGAGACACCCAACCTGATCTGCAGAAGCCCCTTTTAGAGACTACTACCAGCAGACCAGAAGGTTCCCCCACAGGGGGTCTCTGGTCTCCAGACCCAGTACTCCACCCTGCCCCATCCACTTAGCACCCTGACACCTCTCAACATCCCATCTCCTCCTTCATCTATGGACTCTATGCAAACTAGCTATCATCTTAACCATATGCCTGGGCTGTCTGTATAGAGTCTTATAGTAAACGCAAAACCCGATATAAAGTACACTTTATTACAGAATATACTTTGGGGAACCTTATACTTATAAGGGAAATAATTTGGGGATATTTGGGCTCGAAACCAGGAGTCTGGGGGACACAGGGAAGCCCCGGTGTAATTCACCCTGCGTACCGGCAAATCATGCCTGCTCGCTGGGGAAAATTAAACGACTACCGGCAACTTTGGCCTCCCAACTGCTGCAACCACAATAATTGTATTTCCATCCAAATATCCCCCCTAAAACTGACACACAAGAAATTTCACAGTTCTAGGGCTAAGGGATCATGAAATAGGAAAAAACAGGGTCATTTTATTTTCCAGCATGTATCATCCCTGGTCTCTGGCTTATGGAGGTATAAGGGACCCCACAGGTTCAAGGGTAACCAGCGGGTTTAACCTTTATTAGATAGCCTGGTTACCCCCACCGATCACAATTGTGTCTTTGGAATGTTATGTAGCAATATTGCACATCTAATTACTCATGAGATTATTTTATTATGGAGCCATTGGATCCAGCGCCGTCTCCACACTACCAAAATGTGCTGTTTGTGTACATATATGCTCCCATGGGTCTAACATTGTCTAAATGATAAGGCTGTGATTAGTACATATCACTTGTATGGTTGCTGTTCGCTACTCTGGGTCATTGTACCCTCAGCCATTTTGGCTTGCATCACTTCTATTAGAGGCATTTATCAGCATTTATACTATATACCACATTTATTTTGCTGGCTGTTATTTGCCTCTACAGGACACAAGCAGATAGTTCCAATTTACCAACTTTATTTTGCTGGCGATCATTTGCCCCTACAGGATACAAGCACGTGCTATTATTTAATACGTTTTTATTGCACTCACTTTATTCTTCATAGTTTGGTTCTGATATATTTTGAATGCATATCAATTAAATGGACATTTAATTTATTCAGTACACAATACATACAGGACCCGTATCACCACTGTATACTGCTTATCTTTACTCTGTAAGGTCACATTACCATCCACAGACACAAAGGGTATCATGCAGTAATCAGCGGAAAAATGCATTAGCCAGTTTAGCAATTAGCCATGTTTTTGGCGTGTTGAACTGGCTGTATGCTGTAAGGGGCGAATCCCTGGCGAATGAATTAGCCACCACCATTTGATGAAATGGCGTGTAACCGGTGGCGGGACGGCTGCCTGGCGAGAAACTAGCGAGAAGCCGTCCCTTGCCGAGTTGTGTTTGCAGCAGAGAGAGATCCGCTGCTCTCTCGGCGCAAACATCAGCACAATAAAAAATATTTTTTAAACAACTTTTATTCATAGTGTAGATGTGCAGGAGGTCTCCGGAGCTGAACCACATTGGTTTCAGGTCGGGGGACCCCCTGCTTCCCGAGATACAGGCCCCTTTATGAGGTGCCGGTATCCCTCTGCATTTAAGGGCCCGATCACGTGACCGCGGAATGTAAACAAAGCAGAGGGATACCGGCACCCCATAAAGGGGTCTGTATCTCGGGAAGCAGGGGGTCCCCGGACCTAAAACAAAAGTGCTTCAGCTCCGGAGACCCTCTGCACATCTACACTATGAATAAAACACACATATCAATAAAGACTCGTTCCTTACCTTACAGAGTATCTGCTATGGTAGCGAAGCAGCATTAATATTTATTTAATAATATTGTACAGTGAGCAGGGGGTCCCCCGAGCTGAACCGCATCACTTTGTGGACCAGGGACCCCCTGCTTCCCGAGTTACAGGCCCCGGTATGTGTGATCGGATGGGCAGTGTCGCCGCCATGTTTATAGCGTCCCATACGCTACGTGTCCGCAACAAACATGGCGTCCACACTGTAACCGATGCCCCAAACCGGGGCCTGTAACTCGGGAAGCAGGGGGTCTCTGAGCCACAAATAAATGCGGTTCAGCTCAGGGGTCCCCCTGCTCCAGCACAATATTATTAAAATACATTAATGCTGCTTCATTACCATAGCGGATAGCCGCTAAGGCAATGAAGGGGTTAACGCATAATAGCATGTTTATTGGGGACAAATGCCCCCAATAAACATTGCAGCAATACACAGCATACAATACAGTAATGGGCAACATTACTATTATCCACAAATGGATAATAGTGCATGTGTCCATTTAAAATACATACAGAACAATAAATAATAATAATAAAAAAACAAAGACATTAAATACATATAGCACTCACCCATGTGCGGCTGCCACGATGAAGGCCATCCTCATCTTCATCCTGCCCATGCCCCATCCGCTTCTGCAAAACAGACACAAGAATAAAAACATCCAATGTAATGTCCCCTAACCCCTTAATCACCATAGCGGTTATTAACCGCTACAGTCATTAAGGGGTTAACCCACAATCACCCACATACCCTCCCCCACTAACCCCCACCACCCCCTGAGGCCTAACCACCCTCACCCACTACCCACAAGGGAGGCCTACCACATACCCTTGGGGCCAATACCCCCTCCCCCCAACACATACAGTACAATAATGTGCCAAATAACTATTATCCACATAGGGATAATACATTATTTGGCCATTATTAAACACATTAAATACCGTAGTAAAATAAAGAAAATTCTACTAACCTCATCAATAGGAAGGCTCCGTCGCCAGCATCATCCTTGGGGTCCGTTGCCAAAATAATAAATATCCAATACATATCAATGACATTAACATACCAATGAACCCCTTAATCACCTTATCAGGTTCTAACCGCAAAGGTAATTAAGGGGTGAAGCCATCCTGCAATGGCAACACCACTTATGCATAACATCCTCAATGAATTAAAAAGCAATTTCCTAAACAAATCTCATGTAATCATTCAATCTGAAGCCTCAAATGCCACTTAAAACATTGCATTTACAGTGTATACATGTAGCATAACATGTAAACTACATGTACACGCTGCAAATCAATGTTACAATACAATAATCCAACTAAAATAGCCTGACATCACAAGAAGTATATTATGTAATCCAATAAAGTCACCATCAATGAATTAACAGACATGAATTACATCCCTAAACAATTAAAATACCATCCATACCAATTACACAATTAACTATAGCTATCGTTACAGAGAACAAGTTCAAAACATACAAAAAAGGATACCAAAAATTATAATATACTAAAGCAAGCCTCTCCATAACCTACAGTACAGCATAGAAGCCCAAAAAGTACATCTCTCTAATAATAAAATACATTTAACACACATCTATGCATAGCAGCATAGCCACAATCATTTACAATACAGTAAATCAAGCTTTTACAACACTATCATTTCTTATCCTGTATGTATATATCTCTCTAGACATACATACATACATACATACAGTGGCAAGAAATGATATGCATAAAAAAAAATTAACACATGAAAAAGCAAAAAAAAAACACAGTTACATTAAATACATTTCTTTATTTAACTTACCATTACTTGACCCCACGACTCCCGTTGATCAGCTTACTCACGAACCAATCCACGAACAGGAACCCATAAAATAATAAACCAGAAAATAATAAACATTAAAATAATAAAACACGACAATCCAGGGGTCTTCTAGTTGTAATCCATCTTCATCTGTATTCTTCTACCTTCTTCCGGGGTCTTCTTCCCATCTGGTGCCATGCCCTGGTCTTCTTTCTTCAGTAGGAGGTCCTTCCTCCTCGGCGTCTGGCTTCAAAATGAGACGACATAGGCTTTTAAAGGCCTATGACATCACATTTTCGTCATGGTTCCCACGGCCCTGATTGGGCCGTGAAAACCAGGTGTTTTGGCCGATGTAAAAAAAAATGATGACGTCACTTAAAGGCAA
>WSYH01000252.1:134667-184875 GCA_036426205.1 Ascaphus truei | reverse complement strand
TATGCATAAAAAAAAATTAACACATGAAAAAGCAAAAAAAAAACACAGTTACATTAAATACATTTCTTTATTTAACTTACCATTACTTGACCCCACGACTCCCGTTGATCAGCTTACTCACGAACCAATCCACGAACAGGAACCCATAAAATAATAAACCAGAAAATAATAAACATTAAAATAATAAAACACGACAATCCAGGGGTCTTCTAGTTGTAATCCATCTTCATCTGTATTCTTCTACCTTCTTCCGGGGTCTTCTTCCCATCTGGTGCCATGCCCTGGTCTTCTTTCTTCAGTAGGAGGTCCTTCCTCCTCGGCGTCTGGCTTCAAAATGAGACGACATAGGCTTTTAAAGGCCTATGACATCACATTTTCGTCATGGTTCCCACGGCCCTGATTGGGCCGTGAAAACCAGGTGTTTTGGCCGATGTAAAAAAAAATGATGACGTCACTTAAAGGCAAAGAAAGCACAGCCAATCAGAATGGCTTTGCTTCAATTGCCTTTAAGATGACGTCATGAAAAGAAACATGGCCGGACTCACATGGTACGGCAGCCAATCAGAGCGTGGGAAGTCTATCCCTACTCTGATTGGTTCAAGTACTATGTGACAGGCTTTCAATGACGTCATATCCGTTCTTCCCCAAGCCTCTGTCACATGGTCTACTAGAGCCAATCAGAGTAGGGATAGACTTCCCACGCTCTGATTGGCTGCCGTACTATGCGAGTCCGGCCATGTTTCTTTTCATGACGTCATCTTAAAGGCAATTGAAGCAAAGCCATTCTGATTGGCTGTGCTTTCTTTGCCTTTAAGTGACGTCATCATTTTTTTTTACATCGGCCAAAACACATGGTTTTCACGGCCCAATCAGGGCGTGGGAACCATGACGAAAATGTGACGTCATAGGCCTTTAATAGCCTATGTCGTCTCATTTTGAAGCCAGACGCCGAGGAGGAAGGACCTCCTCTGAAGAAAGAAGACCAGGTCGTGGCACCGGACGGCAAGAAGACCCCGGAAGAAGGTATAAGAATACAGATGAAGATGGATTACAACCAGAAGACCCCTGGATTGTCGTGTTTTATTATTTTAATGTTTATTATTTTCTGGTTTATTATTTTATGGGTTCGTGTTCGTGGATTGGTTCGTGAGTAAGCTGATCAACGGGAGTCGGTGGGGTCAAGTAATGGTAAGTTAAATAAAGAAATGTATTTAATGTAACTGTGTTTTCTTTTTCTTTTTCATGTGTTAATTTTTTTTTATGCATATTATTTCTTGCCACTGTATGTATGTATGTATGTCTAGAGATATATATACATACAGGGTAAGAAATGATAGTGTTGTAAAAGCTTGATTTACTGTATTGTAAATGATTGTGGCTATGCTGCTATGCATAGATGTGTGTTAAATGTATTTTATTATTATAGAGGGATGTAATTTTTGGGCTTCTATGCTGTGCTGTAGGTTATGGAGAGGCTTGCTTTAGTGTATTGTAATTTTTGGTGTCCTTTTTTGTATGTTTTGAACTTGTTCTCTGTAACGATAGCTATAGTTAATTGTGTAATTGGTATGGATGGTATTTTAATTGTTTAAGGGATGTAAATCATGGCTGTTAATTCATTGATGGTGACTTTATTGGATTACACAGTATACTTCTTGTGATGTAATGCTATTTTAGTTGGATTATTGTATTGTTAACATTGATTTGCAGCGTGTACATGTAGTTTACATTTTATGCTACATGTATACACTGTAAATGCAATGTTTTAAGTGGCATTTGAGGCTTCAGATTGAATGATTACATGAGATATGTTTAGGAAATTACTTTTTAATTCATTGAGGATGTTATGCATAAGTGGTGTTGCCATTGCAGGATGGCTTCACCCCTTAATTACCTTTGAGGTTAGTACCCGATAAGGTGATTAAGGGGTTCATTGGTATGTTAATGTCATTGATATGTATTGGATATTTATTATTTTGGCAACGGACCCCAAGGATGATGCTGGCGACGGAGCCTTCTTATTGATGAGGTTAGAAGAATTTTCTTTATTTTACTACGGTATTTAATGTATTTAATAATGGGCAAATAATGTATTATCCCTATGTGGATAATAGTTATTTGGCACATTATTGTACTGTATGTGTTGGGGGGAGGGGGTATTGGCCCCAAGGGTATATGGTAGGCCTCCCTTGTGGATAGTGGGTGAGGGTGGTTAGGCCTCAGGGGGTGGGGGGGTTAGTGGGGGAGGGTATGTGGGTGATGGTGGGTTAACCCCTTAATGACTGTAGAGGTTAATAACCGCTATGGTGATTAAGGGGTTAGGGGACATTACATTGGATGTTTTTATTCTTGTGTCTGTTTTGCAGAAGCGGATGGGGCATGGGCAGGATGAAGATGAGGATGGCCTTCATCGTGGCAGCCGCACATGGGTGAGTGCTATATGTATTTAATGTCTTTATTGTTCTGTATGTATTTTAAATGGACAACTGCACTATTATCCATTTGTGGATAATAGTCATTGTGCCCATTACTGTTTTGTATGTTAGGGGTGTATAGGTGTTGTTGGGGTCATATATATATATTTATATATATATATATATTATTTATTTATTTAGTGTGGGGCTGGTGTGTGTATTTTTTTTTATTGTGGGTAGTGGGGGTGGGTGAAGGGGGTATTAGCCCCAACGGTGGTTGTTTAGGGCTTACGGGTGGGTAGCGGGAGGCCTTAACCCCTTCATGACCATAGCGGTATTAACCACTACGGTCGTGAAGGGGTTAAGTGCACCCGCAACCCCCCCGCAAGCCCTAAAGAAACAACAAGGGCCAAATACCCCCTTCACCCACCCCCACTACCCACAATAAAGCTGGCACGGCTGTTTAACCCCTTCATTACCTTAGCGGTTATCCGCTAAGGTAATGAAGTGGGCTTTAAATGCATTTTTCCTGCCTCGGATGCATGCCGGGGGGGTCCGGTGCTGATATTAATGGTATCAGCTCCGGAGACCCCCGGGATCAATCCCAGCCAGGAAAAAGGCCAAACATTTTTCTAAGTGCCGATCCGCCACTCATCCGCTGCCTCTGAGCAGCAACTTGGCAACTTTTTCTTGCGTGGCTGATCCGCCAGCAAAACGGTATTCTAGAGAGGCGAATAGCTCCGCTTAGCTACTCGCCTTTACTAGAATACAGCGTGGCGGAAAAAGTTGGTTTTTTTAGGCGGAAAGTGCCTTCTCGCCCCGCCACCGGCGGAAAAAAAAAAAACCGCCAGCCAAACTGGCGGTTTTGTTGAATCTCGCCACTTTCTCGCCCGTTACTGAATACGGATAGGCTTTTTAGGCGGGAAAGTGGCGAGAATTGCCTTTCCGCTGCTTACTGCATGAACCCCAAAGTGCACGATTTAGGGACTTATCGTTTGGTAGTGTCTATGCTCCATCAGTGTTGCCTTTTCGTTGTTCATGTATCACTTGTCCTAGTGCACCTGTATGTACATATCTAACTAGAGTGGGTTCCCTTTTCGTTTGTGCTTTGTAATACAGTTTGAATGCATTGTACAGTAACTATGGTTAACTGAACTCTAATTTGGATGGGACATGTTCATTATCACAATCTGCTCAAAGGTGGCCATGGAAAACATGAAAATTTGATGTACCACATGTTTTTTTCATTTTTAAATAGCAACATATAATAAATTGGTAAATGGTTATACATTCTTCTAAACGCCGGTAAGATGAAAACTTTATCACAAATTAAGAAGTTTACATTTTAACCAAATCACCATTGCATGTAGTTGAGCAATTCTGAAACTTCGACAAATTCTTTCTTGTGGATTGTTTATGATTTTAAATAGAGTGATGCTAATTAAATTATTTTCTTCGATTTATTTGGTTTTAGCATTGATTTGTTTGGTGATGTTGGATGTCTGTGCAGTAGAATCATTTACATTAATGTCATTCATGTAAATTACTATATTTTTCTTCTTTCAAGTTACTGTACTGTGTGTCAGATAGCCACTGTGTACATGTAGTTTTATTACAGTAGCCCTATAGTCAAGTGTTTTTTTTTTATCGTGATACTACAGTAACTATCACAATTGACTTAATCATTATGTAATTTATCTGCAAAATTACACTGTATAAAAAACAGGGTAGGTTTTGTAATCTTTAAATTTGTTTTAATCCTGCATTTTATGTTGCATACTACTGTATGTATATTAGAAGATACAAATTAAGTGATTAGTATGTGATGTAGTCATTAAAAGAGAATAAGATAATTTAAATAAAACTACATTGAAGAGTACACTTTGAGTAATCCACCATTACAAAATAAAGAATGTACCTAAAATGCATTCTAATGTTAATATACGTAAATTGTTTCAAATGTATGTGGAGAAAAAATAATATTAGGATTTCACACGTGAAAAGGGATGAACAATGTAGATAATAAACACATGGGACCTTCTTGTTACCCTTCCAAGGCTAAACATAGGAGTTAACAAGTAGAACACTAATTATGCAAACAGGCATAATAACATAATTGAAAACAAGAAAGAATGTAAAATGCATTTCCATTGTTTTTTTTCCTTATCTCTTAGCTCGTAGATGAATCATTTTAACACATCTCCCTGTTCTCATTTCACTTCTTTATGTGAATTTTTGTTTTATGTTAAGTCAATACTGAGGAGTAAGATCACATTTGCTGTGATGGAAAGTAATAAAAACACTTTAACGTTGTTGTTACTAGCTTAACAAACTGAGGAGTTAATGGCATGAGAATGAGATAATGATGGGTTTTGTGAGTATCTCCTTTTATTGTATAACAACAGAAAATGATTAAAATGCAAACATTATATTGTATGCAATTTTCACATTTTATCAGTCTTTTTTACTTGCAACACCATTATGTGTTATCCTATTTCCACTGACATCATATAATATTACCCAATAACTGTATATAGTTTTTTTTCTAGAATTGTATTATTATGATATGTTGTATGAATTGTTAAATTCTGCACGCAATGCTATTGTGCCTAAGTTAACCTATAAACCAAATATCAGTGATGATGGTAACTGGATTATGTGCACTTCTGTTATAGTATATTTAATTGTGCCGATGTTATACTTAACTTACTATCTTTACATTTAAAAAATATATACTTAAGGAAGGAGCTTGTGTGTCTGCAAATCTCACATACAGTAGGATTTCTCAATCATTTTAATGTTGATTTCATAAATGTAAGGTATAGTCACAAGTAAACTAATCTATAATTTTAAGAAACTACAATGTTGTACAAAATAATTAGTGCACAAAATAATGGAAGGGCTTGAACAATAGTTAATTCTGTATCATCTTACCACTTTATGTCTGGGGATCCTACGATCGTGAACAAACCCAAGGGTTCATTTTGCTGTCAACATCGTATTACCTGTCTGCATATGCAAGCCTCTCCACAGTTTGTTTCCACGGTCACAGGTAGAAGTTACAAAATTAACACATTCATCAACTGTGAAACCAAATGTGTGGTGTACTTATTGACCTGTGGCTGTTGAAAACAATATATGGGGAGGACAATTAGATCCTTGAAAGTGAGAATTCAAGGACATATACAATTAATAAAGAAAAAGGATGTTAATCATCTTGTCTCAAAATATGCATCCTCCTGTGACCGGGGGGAAGCTCATCAATTTACCTATTATAGAATATATTTCACCCTCGATCAGAGGTGGGAATAGAGTAAATCAATTGGATAAGAGAGAGATGTATTGGATCTTCATATTACACACACACGTACGCCATCAGGTCTCAATAGAGATTGGGACTTGAGCAATTTTCTAGAGACGAATTGTCCGTGGAACATTTTATTTAATTAATATTTTTGGTCAATACTCTTGATATGCTGATGAGGGAGGATTTTTTCCTCTCTTCTCCCATCCCCCCCTCTCCCCCTTTTTATGCTTCTTTCCTCCCCTCCCCTCCTCCCTCCTCCCCTTCCCCTTCCACCTCCGTCTTCTCCCATCAACTGTCATGGTTCTTCATAGTCATTGAAGTGTCAATTTCTCCAAATAATTATCTAGACCTATAATAATATTGACCTATTATTTGTGTGAAAATATTTAGCGGTTGTGTGTAATATCTGATAGTCTTGAAATGCTCTATTTTTCCTAATGTGAAAAGCATAATTAATATTTAGCAATATATAACATTCTCATTGAAACTGTTTTTATAGAAATGTTATTATTATTTTTTGTTTTCCTTTATTATTTTTAATTTTTCTTATTTTTTTTTTACTCCTAACAGTAGTTTCAATTGACTAAGCACTAACGTACATATGTAATCTATTTACATTTATACTATGTACAGTATATTTAACACATTAAAGAGTTTTTCCAACATCATATGATTAAAACTATTTCACGATGCAACGGACTTATATGTTTACGCTACTTCTTATTTTCTGTGCATAGAGAGATAGAAATATCAGTAGAGAAAGGAATTCCAAAAAATCAAGACTTTTCAATTCCTTGATCTATAGAATAAGATTCCATGCAAATAAGGATTAACATATTTTAAAATAACTGAAATAAATATAAAGAAATGTGGTTAATCAAAAGGGAATTAACATTATTGTAAATTCCTCTTCAGTAATATATTTAAGTATATAAATAACACTAAAATTTGGTTCACTTTTATAATTTGACAATATTTGGATATTTGATATTCTGTATATCCCTTTTTTCCATGTTAGTGTAGTAATGCAGGATGTCCTATTTAGAACATCTAAGATGATCTGAGATGGGATTTATCTCTTGTCCTTCATTGCTTTGATTATGAATGTACTTGTTGCAATACATGTATGAGAGGTATCAATCCTCAAATATTATGGATTGTTTTTGAATATGTTTAAATTAATTTTTATATATTTTATAACTACATTTGTATTCCTATTTGGTATCGTATGAATGCAGGACACAAGTCCTGCACAATGTTGCTTTTGCTGTTTGTTTATATATTAAAGTTGGCGGGAAAGTGAGCTGTTTACGGGTTTGCAGAGCATTCAAATACTGAGGTTTGGTCAAATCAGACCATGATAAAGCGCACTGCGCAAAACGCGTAGGTAATTTTTTACCTCTGCATTGTATGTTCCAATAAACCTTGTATTTTTGGAATATTGAGTCACCTTCTTTGTCAATATCGACCTGATGGTGGTGTGTTGCTGTTTTCTTGTTTTTCCACAATCTAATGGAAGTTGGTATGAAAACAAAGTTAATGTGTAGATGAACTATCCAAAATGCAGTTGCAAAATGTTTTTGTTTTTCTTTTCAAATTCAGTTTCATGTTAAATGTTTTCCCAAGCCTCAAAGGGCTAAACATGTTGCACAATTAGTCAGACCGTTAGTGAAACATGGTGCGTGGGCTCTATTTATAATCTCAGCATTAGGCAAATCTCGCAATTAGCATATAAAGTAAAAATGCAATGCCCATTGACTTCCTGTAATGCTTTGTAAACCGCTTGTGAACTCTGATAAACCGTGGGCTAATGTTTCACACATCTATAGCCATCTGATTATGAACATATGATAATAAATTAATTTGAATCAGATAGATTATTATGAAGATGGCTATATAACAAATAATTTGAGCTTGTTGGAATTTCACCAGAGTCACATTTCAGGTTAAAAAAAAAAACTGGGAACAATTTATGGGATTTTGCTGAGTGTGATAAATTGGTCTCAGTATTTTTTTGTCAGCCATCAACATGCCAATCATATTGACATTGCAGCAATTGCATGTCTTGAATAGAAGATTAAACCATTTATCACTTTTTGTACTTACATAATCTTTCTTTTCTTTTCACTAGCTCTATCATTATTTTATGAGTATGTGACACTTTTCTTCTTTGCAAGTATACCATTAAAATGCAAAAGTGATGGACTGCGCTATTGTAATTGTATGTTTTGGGTAAATGCCAATCAATCACTGAAAAATCACTAGCTCTAGAATGCTAAAGAAGTAACGTTAATATTCAAAAGTGGCTTGCAATGGAAATCCAATTTTAGCTATTTTTTTAAGCCTTAATGTGTAAAACCATTAATTATCCAATATCACGATTGAAGTTTTGTATATTTTGTATATTTGAAATCCGCTCTTCAATGGTTGGCAAAATCCAAGCATTTACCGTAATCAACAAAGGCATTTTTTTAGCACATTTCTTGACCTCTTAATATGAAAGGGCACAGATTATGTGATACAGTAAGATGTAGAGACTAAAATGACATAGCAGTGTTTTATATTATTGCTGTGAATAGTGTAAGTAAAAGACTGTCTGTCGACAAGAAGTGGAAACATCTTTAGTACTGTACATCAAATACTTTTATGAAATAATACTCTGAGGACATGGTGGGCATGGCCCATTAAATGAAGAGGAGGAAATGTAGCATGTTACAAATGGCAACATTGTGCAGCAAAAAGTAAAATACTTACTGTACAGTATCTACACATACAGTATACAGATGCAGCAAGGTATATTGTTCCTGCTGGAGCATTATGATAGGATATGATGTGATGTTCTGCATTATCATTGTTATACATTCTGCAGCCAGGCTAATGGCCCATCGGATTAACACAGCAGGGGTCCCTACAGTCCCATTCATTTTGAATGGGACATTCAGGGACCCCCACTGTGTTAAACTGATGGGCAATTAGTCTGGCTGCAGAAATCTCACAGATATGTTGCAGTTTACTGGGAGATTGCCCCAGATTTTCCAAAGCAAGTGGTCGGATACTGGTGGCTGCATCTGTAAATAACATAAATATATATATATATTGTAGATTGCAAGGATATATATATATATATATATATCCTTGCAATCTACTATTTATGATGTTCCGCTGATGTCTGAGTCATGCCCCAGAAGAAGTCTAAACTCAGACGAAACTAGTAGGGTGAGGGTCTCTTAGTAGATCTCCCTATTTTCTGTTGCATTCAGTACTTTTAACTGTCTTTCTATTTGCTGCAAAACCTTATTTAAAGGCTATTGGGACTGTTATATCAATCTCAGAATTAAGCCCTGTGGCTAATCCCACCAAGTGAACAGAGCCAGCGGTATCCCCGTTTAGGGGAGTGACGTCACCATCAGAGGACCCGCGCAACTGCTGATTACAGCTGAGCAGTGACGCTTCTGTGTCCAAGGACACAGACGGAGTGAGCAGTTCCTGAGATTATCAGCCCCTTTGATGCAGCGATCTGAAAGCATTTTACTGATGTGCCTGTTATTTCTGCTACATTGTAAGTAGCCTCTGTTGCTTGCGCAATCATTTTATTCATAAACGTACTTCACCATATTGGTATCTTTTTCGTCTATAGGTACATCTCGTTGTGGAATTCGAATATAGGACTTGTTCACGTATTTATCCTTCAGGTGTTGTATATCCATGCACCTGTGTCTCTGATTTGCGCCTTTTGTGTTTTTTTTGTACTTTGTATTTCCTTTGGGGTGGTGTACACCCATTACATTGTGGCAGCACTCATAACAACACTATTTTAAATCAGTTTTGCGCACCTTATACTTTTTTCTTTATATATATATATATATATATATATATATATATATATATATATATATTTACATTGTATCACACAAGTTTTGTGCTGTTCTGGCCGGTCTCAGTGGTATGAGGCTAATTGTTTGCCTCTACACCCTGTTGTACATGTGGTACTCCTGTGTGTTTATTAAATGGCAGCATTTTTTTACTCTATACTTATTTAGGTGCCAGTCGTATTATATGTGATTTTGAGGATTGCAGGATTGCTTTTTATATGTCTTTGAGTGTTTTTTTTTCTTGTGATTGAATACATTGTGTTACTTTTTCAGTATACCAGAGTGCTTTATAGGGTTTCTTTTCTCTTTTTCGTTTCAATATATATATTTCATATGTGCACGTGGCGACAGGGCGACTGATTTGTCGAGATATATATATATATACAGATATATATATATATATATCAATATATATATATATATATATATATATATATATATATATATATATATACATACATACATAGCTTGTGAGCACATTCACATGTCTTAGACAGGTCTGAAACCATGCTTTTCACCATTATCACCTAGCATACAGTGCTTTTACTGTAGCAAATGATTCTGGGAAATGACATGCAAATGAGCACACAAGCAATATTTTTATATGCTATGCTATGTGATGGAGTGTTTTTAGTCACCTTTTCACCCCACCCACTATAACCTAAATAATATATATAAATAAAACACAGTATATATACAGAGGCGGCACACTTTATTTGAAGTGGGCTGGAGCTGCAAGCCGGGAGGTGTCCCGGCTTGCTCGTTGCTTTCCCTCGGCGTGCCGCGCATCATCGATGCGCGGTCACGCTTCATCGGGAGCGTGCGCGCATGGCGCGCGTGCCCAGGGCTCCCCGATGTGGGGATGCGGTGGGGGGCTCCGGGGGACCCGGCGGACCCGGAGAGGGGAGGGGGAAGCCCCGATCGGAGGACCGATCCTCCGAGGCTCCGGCGCGCGCCCGGGACACCTCGGCGCGCGCCCGGTATCTGTTGCGGCCGAGACCGGGTAAAGGTCATAATAAACTCGGCCGCAACAGTATATAAAACACAAAAGAATTGTACCTCAGTCAGCTATGTACAACTACCATTATAAAAGTTGCTGACAGTGCTGGGGGTAATATTTAACAATGCAGAGAAAAAGTACCCCACCAAAAGCACTCAATATACAAAAGTATCAAATTTATTAGTAATGACATAACAAAACCACATAGAATAAAACAGTCCTACGTGTCTCTAAAATGTAGACTTGTATTGCATGCACATGATATTGCGAAATGAATAAACAACCTCTGCATATTAACTGCATATATAATAGGTAAGGAACATACTACTTATGGGTTGGAGGCATGCAATCAGCCTCCCACCACTGTGACCAGCCTGTCTATAAACAAGAACCAAGTGGAACAGAAATGAAAGACTCGCGCCTGAACAAACACTCACAGAACATCAAAAGTACCAGATGTGATCATAATGAACCACTGACATAGTAGCAATGAAACTGTGTTTCCCAATAATATGTACTTGTTGTACATATAACAAACACTTAAGCAAAGTGTGGTACAAGGGGCAATGTTCTAGCAGGAAGCTCCAAATGAGTAGCAGTCACTAATTTTCCAATATAGGAGGCACATATGGTAGAATGAACAAAGATTATACTTAGCCGCAGCTAAGGGCAGAGTTCCAATGCAAGCGATAGCAGAATCAGCTGCATGTAGGTTCCTGTAGATAAAAAGCAGCTAGATCCCTGGTCCGTCGTCATCAGTATGCAGAGGAGGTAGTTCAGGTGCAGCAGCCACAGAGACACTCAGGATTACATACTGTACACAAAGAAAGCTCCATTTGTGTATGTGTCAGCAATTTGTGTATTTTCGGTAACGTATACATTACCGGTATTACCAGAAAATCCAGGGTAAGGAATTTGGTGATATCTTCAGAGATCCATCCGTTGTTCTACCAATCTTGATGATAGCATCTACTTCCCTTTTATAGATGTTTGTTGGATCAGAGCGTCATTTTTTTATAATGATGATTATTATTTAACTGAGTCATGATCTCATCACGGTAATCTTTATGACATCACTACTATTCCACCCCCCTTGTCCACAGCTTTTATAATGATGTCTTTATTTTCTTTAAGTGCTTTCAATGCACATGTTCTTCTCTATTAAATTTGAGTAGTCATATTATTTACAACTAATGGGCACAGTGATGGGGTCAAATATGGCCCCATCGTATGCAAACCTCTTTATGGATGCTTATGAGCAAACCCACAACCTCAATGATGCATCACACTCCGAATGTATCATACACAATAAAAGGTACATAGATGATATATTTATGCTTTGGGATGGAGCTACAAAAGACATTTTGGAGTTTGTAGCATACCATAATGAGATACCATCTACTATTAGATTTACATTATGTCATAGCCTAACAAAAATTGCATTTCTGGATACAGTAGTTTTCTTAGACAATGGTAAAATTGGCACACAGGTTTTTCATAAACCAACGTACAGGGATACTATTTTAGATATATAACTTGTGAGATATCGCTCACCAATGAACAATTAATCCTAATGAAGTCATTAATAGATGCAGCCGGTGCAAAGGGATAGTGATGACAGAGAAAAACATATAAGGAGACAAAAGGAGTCTCCTGCAAGATCCCTGTTAACTGCACAGGAGGGCTGATAAATGTAATAGGGGTTCAAATACCCCCCAACAATTGTTGAATATAAGCTGCAAGAGGTACAGGTAAGTAACCGCTCCCAGCACTGTGGGAGGACAGTTACCAATATAGCCTATAATAGCGAAAACAATAAAATTTTATTGATATACAAAATAACGACGCTTAATTGGTGATTGATGCTCTAATTCTAATTTAAAAACAATTAAAACGCAAAGTGTGGGTGACACCAAGATGGGGGATAAATTCCCTAGGTAGGTGACTAGATCTAATGTGGAGTAACAATGTATAAATCTAGATAGATATATCACCGGGCAGGTAAGTACACCCAGTTATCACATAAGTGCCCACCAAACTCTTAATAGAGCCTCCTATATCTGGATGGGGTGCGGGTGGGAGGCAAGATGTATGTATATACGCAGTCTAATGATATCAATAATCGTGATAGGTAAGTAATATTACAAAAATGGACGCTGTATTCGAGCATCCAAACTGCGTGTTGTACGCTGAAAACACTCAAATGAGCAGTCAGGTATAGCAAACCAAATACATACAGCGCAGCAAATCAAAACAGCCCGCTCTCCACTAAACCAGAACGATCTCACCCATTACACGTCCACGACGTCAACGCGATGACGTCATCCCGACGTACGTTTCGCGCTCGGGGCTAGCGCTTTCTCAAGGGAAATCCCAAAACAAGCACTCTGATCAAGTTTAGGAAAATGCAAAAAGGTTTATTTATCATGGCATGGTAACACGAAGAGCAAAGAGAAAATTAAAATAACAGATTAAGACCAAACAAGGATCCAAGAGAAGCCTATAGCAAAATAAAACTGTAAGGGGTGAAGGGGTTAACCTGGCACACTAATAAAGGTTCAGCCCACTTGGTTACCCCTGATCCATGTGTTAAGATCCTAGAGTGTCAGCTCTTGGACCCGGATGTCCTAAATGCATTACTGCAAATTATGCGACATTAAAGATTTCTTTGTGTTTTGCCTTTCCTGGGATGCTGGGACCAGGAGATTTCTAGGCTGTAAGTTTCAGGGTGGGTTTGTCGGAGAAAGTCTTTACAGAATGTGTCTATGTATAGGGGATCCAGAGATATACTGATGGAGCGGCCGTTATTCGATCACATCTCGGCACCGATTTTGAGTTCTCTGCTGTTCCCCACGCAGCATGAAATGCGGCTAATCGCCCCAGGCACCCGCGCTTATTGCGGATGTTTTGTTTGAATTTTATGGATTCTGTTTCTTTGTTTGCAATAAAATGGATGAATTGTAATGTGTACAGTACTGTGCTACTGTGCTACTGTGTCAATTTCATGTTTTTAATAGCCAGAACACTAAAATTCGTTTTTCTGCTCTCGCCGTGCTCGCATCTTAGTGCGGAAAGGCTGGAATTCATCCCGCGGTTTCAAATCGGGATTCCGATGTGCATGACGCGTGAAGTGTTAGAATAACGTCCGCTCCATTAGTATGATAGCCTAAAAGTTGGATCCGGGAATCAAGTGAGATTCTCGGATACAGTCAAGCACATTACTCTGGTCCAACTCCTCTGAAAATGTTCTTAATGCTCACCGCCAGGATTCCTTCTGCAGCATCATCCAGACAAGGTAAATGGGCATGAAGGGGTGAATGTATACCTGCAGCCATCCATTTGGTCCCTAGTATAACAGGGGGTCCCAACTATAAGGAGGGGTAACCAGATACATGGCCAGGTACCCTTAACCTGGTATAGGGGTTCAGGGGTTACTCCAGCTATATGATAAAGTTGTGTGAACAAAGTTTTAAAAGTTATTTCTAAAGTGTGCCAAGAATGAGGCTAGTGAGTGTAGGCAAGTTACACTCTCACTCCATTCCTGACACCAGAATAGGAACTTATACATTTCATCACACAAAAGACAGGACACAGTAAAAGAGTTATATTTAATAGGTATATGTACTGATAACCTGTAAATGAATGTCACGATACAGGGGGTAACCAGGCCAATAATAAAGCATTATACCTGGCTGGTTAACCCTAAATCATGTTGGGACAGAAGGGGTTAACTGTATGTTCACCACACTGACATGTTTTCACCTACACCATCTGTATTGTCCCCATTTTATCATGTTTTCCCCTACACTATTATGTATGTCCCTATTTTGCAGCTTTAACGCTAGATGCAGGTAACTCGATGTATGTGAAATGTGCTAATTGTATTTGTAGCACTAGGAGTGAGCTAACAATCTAATTTTTGGATCCCAGGAAGCTGAAAAAATATGACACACCTACATATTTGTTTTATATTGTGAATACAGGTAGAAACCACATATAAAAAATAAAGTGTGTTTCAGTGCTGGCGTGTGCATGTGATCCACGATCAAAGCATATTCAATTAAGGGGCTATTTTGCCCCTCGTCTGGAAAGAGCTACAGTAGCACTCTAACTTTTGGAGTAAACAGAATGTAATATTATATATATATAAATATATACTATCTTATATATATATATATATATATATATAAAAAACTGTTTTGAGTTATGTGTAAAACCCTTGGGGTTATATATATATATATATATATATAAAAAACTGTATTTGAGTTATGTTTTAAACTGTACAGGCAGGAAGCTTTTCCTGCCAGCCCGGCAAGTAATGTATTAACTTGTAAATATGTTAAGGGTACATGAGCTGAGGGCTTTTCCTCTTTGGGCTTCAAAGGGCACCCTGCTAGATTGGTGCCCCTGTGTCTATGAGAAATCAGAAGTTGAAAAGCCTCAGAGAGGCTAGATGGTAAACTGGCCTGGATATCCTTGAGTATCAGATCCTGGTATGCAAGAGGGGCCATTCACACTTGGTAGCCAAACCCCAGACTTACTGTTGCCAGTTAAGAGGTTGGACCCAGTATGCGAAGCAGCTTAGGTTTCTAGTTGACACATGCTCTGTGCAAGCCAGGAAACCACTTCTGCCCTTGCTATGAACTACTGGCAAGTCAGGGGGAAAAAGTGTTCCCACGGAAGGGATTGGGTGTATATGTTAGGTATAGGGCCCTTAACCCTATAAAGATGCCTGCAGACCAGTCCCAGAGAGATTCACCTGATTTAACAACGATTTGACCAAGTTCCAGCGCCTGCGGTTCCAGAGTGTGAGGGATTAATAATATTGTAACCAAGGATCATCCCCCTCTTCTGGAATTCGTTAGAGCTAAGGGTTCTCAAACGAACCCTGTAAGGACTGAATGAGCATTTACCTGTTGGCGGAAATATAGGGGTGGCAACTTGTGCCCCTAGCCAGGAACTGCAACACGGATCATAGGGCGCACCCACTTACATGCGGGCAGGGGTGCCCAGAAACATTGTTTCGTTCCAAGGACAATTGATTTCATTCCCCCATCCCAGTAAGTGTTTTATTGAGTGTATTGTGAAGATTTGTGTGTTTGTCTGAAAATAAATAAATTACAATTTATTTTACTCATTTTGTGTGCTCAGTCCAGAATCCCGGTATTAATGTGTAGATAATACCTGGTCTACCATAACAGGCTTATATTAACTGGTGGTAGAGGTGGGGTGATGACTGAGCCTATGGTATAGTCTCCTGCGGGATTCTATAACATAGTGGGGAAACTCGTAAATTGTGAGTTCTCCGGACAAGTGGTAACTTACACACGCTTCACAAGAGCCCAAGATATTACACTGTTCCCTTTGCCCATACCCCTGTGCTATCCATCACATCATGAGTAACTGCTCAGGAAGGTTCCGATCCTGGGACCGGGAGCGGATTGTGGATAGAAGTGCAGGATATGGATTGCCGACGGATGGTCGGTCAAAGGTGCAGCTGGAGGAGGACTTGGAGAATTACAAAGCCAGAATGGCTCCAATGGTGGGGCCTGGCCACTTAGCTGCAGTTGCAGTGGACACCAATCAGCCCAGAGTGCAGGAGGTTAATCAAGCTTCGGAGCTGCAAGGACATGGGGAGGGAGCTTCAATTGTTGTCCAGTAAAGCCAAGTGGACTGTGCAGGGAATCCCACACGTGGATGCCGTTGACTACGGTCATGTAAAAAGTATGCTGCTCACACAGTATGCCCTCACTCCAGAAGCGTACCAGAGCAAGTTCCGGACTGGGGAGAAAAATCCCAGGGAATCCTATGTGGATTATGGTGCCCGCATGGCTTTGTAGGGGACCCAGTGGGTGGAGGGTTACGGGATCACCAAGTTCCATACACTGCTTGACTTGTTGTTCCAGTAGCAGCTACTGCAGCAGCTTCCCTCGGACGTGAGGCCATGGGTATTTGACCACAAACCCATGTGGATGCTGCGAGGATGGCAGACAAGTATGTGGCCAGCAGGGTTCTGATGACCAAGTGAGCGGCTCCCAAAGATGTGGCCAGCCCGGCCAAGGGAGCCAAAACCACCCCTCAGTGAACCCACAAGCCTGCGCAGAAGGCGACGCACCCCAGCTGCAGAGTTTAGACATGAGAGGCGGTGTTTTTCCTGCAACAAGGTTGGTCACCTCAGGCCAGACTGCTCTGACCGGGACCGGGCAACAATCACAAGCTGCGAGGCCAGTCGCCCGTGTGCAACTGGCCCACACAGAGGAGCCGAGCACAGCCATGGAATCAACCCACAGAGGGACATCCATGGGAGAACCTGCACTTGCCACCTCGGGACCAGCAGCGGAGATTGGAGGATATCAGGTTGCATCAGTGAGGATGCAGTCCAGTGATGTCCGGCAGGAGCATCTGCGGCGGACGGCTTGCTGGTCTCTGGTGCCACATTACCCTGGTATGCCCTGATATGGTGCAGCCAGAGGATTTGCTCCTGGGCACAGAGATGCAAGTGACCATGCCAGATGGAGGACCGCGGTCACTCCAGGTTGCCCGGGTATTTTTGGATTGGGGTGACGGTCATGGCATGAGGAAGGTGGGGGTATTGCCTAGGTAAGATGCTGCAGTTTTGCTCGGCAATGACTTGGGGCATGTTAACTGTGTGTTCACATCAGAACTGGCTCCTGTTGCTGCGATTCCTAGGAGCCAGATCCGGGATCACCACAGAATTAACCCCTGTCCCCTGCATTTGGGACCAACAGTTCCAGCGGTCTCTGCGGAGACCAGACAGGTAATCCAGACTACTGACTCACAACCAGTGACTGATTTACTGTTCCCTTTACATGTCCCTGTTTCCCCTGACTTAGAGACTAAGGGTGGGTGCTTAGTGTTAGGGACAGAGTTTAGGGATGCGGTAAAAGCTGACCCCAGCTTAGAAGGCATGTAACTGCGGGCACCTGGGTCTCAGGAAAGCTGGGGGGTAAGGCCACTTTCTGTGGCACCGCAGGCTCTGGAGTAGGGAGCCGGGACCTACCAGGTTAGACATATTCTGGACAGGTAGTAGACTGTTAGTGGGACCCAGGGAGTGTGGGCAGCCAGGATTGCGGGAAGCCCACTGCATTCCACTAGCAGGGCATCAGGTGGTCACTCAGACGAGAACCCAGCTGTTGCAGCCTTACTCCTGGCCGGAGGCATCAGGGGCAGGGGCAGAGTTCTGCAACCCCGGTGATGCCTTCCAGCCAGGGGGTAAAGCGGGTGATTGTGTGCGGTTGCTCCTGAACCTGTTCCCAGGAATGGGTAGACTGTTTCAGGGGGTAGCTAAGGCAATGTTACGGTAGGGCACTTTGCAACGGCAGGTTTGCCTAGAAGGGGGCTAGCGGAGTTAGGGTGCCGGGTGAATAGGCAGCCAGGAGCAGTAGCCAGGGCTAGGTCAGGACAGCATAGGGTTCTGTTCCTGGACCAGCCGGGCAGAACACATACTGCAGATCTGCCTGTGCTTCCAGGTGATCTGCATCCTCTGCATAGGAATGCCTATGGGGTATCAGCAGAGGAGCAAGGCAGTGTTGGGAGGGGGACTTGGAAGGAGTCAGCCTTCATCACTCTGAATGGTCTCTGGGGGTCTTTCATGTCGCCATTCAGGGTGAGGAATGCCCTGGCTGCCTTCCGACGTCTGCTCAAGAGAGAGTGCAGAGGTATGTAGGGGCATACAGGGAGAGGATAGTTTCCTGTAGGCAGATTTGAGATTCGTATCCAGGACAGGTAGCATCAGTGCTAGCAAAGATTATGGAGGTAGGGCTTGCTATCATACCCAACCAGTGTTCAGTAGAGATGGCAGAGGTGTTGCATCTAGGGCACAGGGTGTGTGGCAGGCGTCTGACTTCTCTAGGCCCCACTAGTTACTGTAGAAAGGTTATCCCACAGCCCATTACTGGGACTGACAGTCTGACTGACTTGAAAGTGACTGCCTGTGCTAGTTGTCTCGTCTCCTTCCTGTGAAGCCTCATCCCAGGTCCTGAAGACTGCGCTGCCAGTGCCCCTATTATAGTTGCACCAGACTTCTCAAAAAAGTTTTTGGTGCATACTGATGCCTTGGACTAGGCGCTGTACTCAGCCAAGTGGGGGAGGAGGGCGGTGAACACCCAGTAGTGTACCTGAGCAGAAAGCTGCTGCCCAGGGAAGTGGATTATGGATTATGCCACCATTGAAAAAGAGTGTTTGGCCATTGTATGGGCTCTGAGAAAGCTTCAGCCCTATCTCTACGGTCGGCCATTCACTGTGATCACGGACCACAACCGTTAAGTTGGCTTCACAGTGTGTCCGTGGAAAATGCCAAGTTACTGCGCTGGAGTCTTGCTTTGCAGGAATTTGACTTTACCATCCAGCATAAGAAAGGCAGTGAACATGGCAATGCGGATGTCCTCTCCCGCCAGGACAACCCTTGCGGACTAATTACCTTAAGAAATGCCAGGATAGCTCAACCACCGGACGAAGTGGCCAGGGCACAGCCTGAACTTTGAGGTGGGGAGGTACCACGAAAGGGGGGTGGGGAGGGGGTAACCAGGCCAATAATAAAGGCATTATACCCAACTGGTTAACCCTGAATGGTGTTGGGACGGAAGGGGTTAACTGTATGTTCACCACAGGTGAACATAGAGGCAAGCTCTGTGTCTGTGCTCAGGAATATACTTCAAAGATGTTATAGTAACCAGTAGATAATCATGATTTCCAATCCACATACTGCTGCGGCCGAGTTTATTCGAGCATTTGCCCGTTCTCGGCCGCAGCAGTAACCTGACGCGCGCCAGAGGGTGCCGGGCGCGCGCCGAAGACACGGAGGAGCGCCCTCCGATCGGGGCTTTCTCCCTCCCGCTGCCGGGTCCGCCGGGTCCCCCGGAACCCCCTGCCGCCATCCCCCACATCGCGGGACTCCAGGGCTCCGTCGGGGAGCCCTGGACGCGCGTGCAGGGGGCGCAGGCACCCGATGACGCGTGACCGCGCCGAGGGAGTGCGGCTAGCATGCCGGGGCATCCCCAGGCTTGCGGAGCTAGCCGCACTCAAATAAAATGTGCCGCCTCTGTAATAACAGGTATTCAAACAGTTGAGGGCTTGCTTGTGAGGGTAGTCAAATAATGCTCCAATTAGAGGGAGGAGGAACACAAAGCATAATACTCCTGGATTGATCCCATAGTGCAAAATGAATGTACCATGTAATTCCAATGAGAAACTGAATGAACAATCACTCCCCTGGGGGTAGACAAACACCCATAGAGTACTAGAAAATAAGCAATGAAAGTACTCACACTTGCAAATCATGCCCATAGATGTCCTGTATTCCGCGTGCAACTGCAGAATAAGGTAGTAGAACTTTGTCCTTAGGAAGGGCATGCAGGCAGTGCACTGCTGGTAGAATGAACTGAAAAAATCTGACGGCGGCTGGATCACAATTAAAAAAGATGCAAGGCTTTATTGAAGATATCACATCACAGTATGTGCATGGCGCTGTAAGAGGTAACTCTGACGCATTTCGGGCTCCCTGCCCTTTGTCAAAGAGTGTATTACCTTTCACTAAGTGCCGGTATATATAGGGAGTTCCCCACCATAAGCCCCGCCCCCTCCGTGATGTCATACCGGTGACCACCAATGGAAGCCACGGAGGGGCGGATACAAGATCCGCCGAGCAACCCTTACAGCAGGGGAGTCAAGACACATAGATAACACTACAGAAATAGTTAAAAAAAAGTCATATAAGGCAATTCATGCTAATGTGGGGCTGACTATTGGAACCTCCATGAATAAATGTCTCTATAAACACACCTTAGAGCTACGAGCTGTGTTCGTGAGGGGTAGTTAGGGTGACCAGATTTTCAAAATGAAAAACCGGGACACTTAAAAAAAAATATTTATAAAACAATGTACATCACGTCACGCCCCCCGTTGCCATGACAACGAAACACTCTAACATCAGGCGGTGACATGTTGCCATGACAATGTGGCATCACTTGATGCCTCGTCACCATAATGCATCCCGTTGTCATGTCAACTTGATGCCACGTGACGTCACAGAGCGTCTCGTTGTTATGGCAATGGGCATTACGTGACGTCGCGCAGCCATATTTACGGAATTTGGAGGGGAGGATACAGCCAAAGGCAAGATAAATATATAATAAATAGATCTAAAAAAATTATCACGGGGTTAGCCTTCAATAGAAGGTGGCAACCCTGGCTGCAGTGTGTGTTTCTGTATACATACAGAGGTGGGGGCTCCAGTGTGCATTTCTGTATACAGAGGTGGGCCCTGAAGTGTGGGTTTCTGTATACAGAGGTGGGCCCTACAGTGTGTGATTCTGTATACAGAGGTGGGCCCTGCAGTGTGTGTTTCTGTATACAGAGGTGGGCCCTGCAGTGTGTGTTTTGTATACAGAGGTGGGCCCTGCAGTGTGTGTTTCTGTCTACGGAGGGCGGGCCCTAAAGTGTGTGTTTGTGTGTATAGAGGAGGGGGCTGCAGTGTGTGTTTGTGTGTATAGAGGTGGGGGCTGCAGTGTTTGTTTGTGTGTATTAAGGGTAGTGAAATCCTCTATTAGAAATAAATAAAACAAACCACTTTGCAGCCTGAAATCTGAAATGTACTTTCTAATCTATACTGTACTTAATAAAAAATTAATACATTAATTAAAATTACATAAATAATTGACATTAAATTTAAATTAAATTAAAAATGAAGGCATTAATTAAAATTAAGAAATTTAAAAAAATTGACTTTCCTCATTCCTGACCTGACCTTGCGGCTTGTGTATATAATATTACAATTTGCAAAACAAAGAGGGGAAATAGGGTTGTGTGTTATAAATATATGTTGCTACTTACAGTACTTATTAGCTCTGCTAGGAGGTGGATTAAGAAGATAGACTAGACCAGTGATTCCCAAACATTTTTTTTAGGAGGAACCCTTGAAGTATTTAGAAAATTCTCGGGGAACCCCTATCTGGCTGACACATATTAGGCTGTGCTTATAGTGCTGGCGACGTCGCGTCAAAACAAATTTATTGACACTGTCGCTTGCCCTTATAGTAGGAGCAACAGGACGGCGCGACGGCTTGGTCGCAATCGCTGGAAGTCACTTAAATTTGATTTTTCCAGCGACCGCAGCATGACATCACCGTCGCCAGCACTATAAGCGCGGCCTTAGGTTAATTTCACACCTCACAAGCCCCCTCTATTTCCCACCCTTTACCCATGAATTTCTCCCCTCTGTCTCACTCACTCTCCTCCCTTCTCGCCTCGCATGTATTTATCTCCCCTGAGTCTTACTCCCTCTTTTCCTCACTCACTCCCCCCCTCTCTTCTCTCACTTGCCCCCACCTTCCGTCAATTACCCCACTCACTCAATCCCCCCACAAAATACATACCATAAAACCCCACCCCGCAATACATAATAAAAATACCCGTCCCCGCCAATACATATTAAAAAGACCCCCGGCACCCTGATACTTTTTTAAAAGACCCCCCATACATATTTTAAAAAATTGGGCAGCACAGGTAAAATCATCATCGTCATCATCATCGTCATCATCGTCGTCGTCATTGTCATCATCATCATCCTCATATACCCACCCCCTGCATTTCCCATCACCCTCATATCAACCCCCCCTGCATCTTCCATCTCCCCCCATCTCTCCCCCCCTGCATCTCCCATCTCTCCCCCCCTGCATCTTCCATCTCTCTCCCCCACATCTTCCATCTCTCCTCCCCTGCATCTTCCAGATTTCCCCCTGCATCTTCCATCTCTCCCCCCTGCATCTTCCAGCTCTCCCCCTGCATCTTCCATCTCTCTCCACCCCTATAACTATTCTCCCCCATCTACTTCTCTCTCACCCCAGAAAGTCTTCATCTCTCCACCCTACATTCCATCTCTCTACCCCCCCTACATCTTCCCTATCTCTCCCCCCCCATCATCTTCCATCTCTCCCCCCCATACACTTCCCATCTCTCTCCCCCCAGACATCTTCCAATCTCTCCATAGTCTCTCTCCCCCCCCGTTCTTTCTCCCTCCGTCCCCTAATCTTCCATCTCTCCCCCCATGCCATCTTCCATCTCCTCCCCCCTGCAACCAGATCTTCACTCTACTTGCCACTCCCTACGCCCTATACTTCCTCATCTCTCCCCCGCCTAACATCTTCCTCTCTCTCACCCTATACAATCTCCATCTCTCTCCCCCCCCATACACCTTTCATCTCTCTCCCCCCCAAATACATCTTCCATCTCTCTCCCCTATACATTTTCCATCTCTCTCCCCCCATACGTCTTCCATCTCTCCCCCCCTACATCTTCATCTCTCTCCCCCCCACATCTTCCATCTCTCTCCCCCGCCCCCATCTTCCATCTCTCTCCCCCCATCTTCCATCTCTCTCCCCCCCATCTTCCATCTCTCTCCCCCCCATCTTCCATCTCTCTCCCCCCCATCTTCCATCTCTCCCCTATGCCTACCTCAGGCGGCTGCGGGTTCGGCGGAGGCGGCAGACTGAGGCACGCGCTCAGTAGCAGCAGGAACAGGAAGTGCTGTGAGCTGCTGTGAGTGGGCTCTGGGGGGGATGGAGATGAGCCAGAGACCGGGTGCCGGAGGGAGGGAGAGCCGGGTGTTGGAGGGAGGGAGAGCTGGGGGGAGAGCGAGCCGAGGACCGGATGCCGGAGGGAGGGAGAGCCAGGGTTCTGGGGGAGCCAAAGCCCCGCCCCTTCTACCTTGACCAATCCCTTGCGGCCCGCGCTCCCTAGCAGCAGGCACAGGAAGTGCTGAAAGCTGCTGTGAGCTAGCTCTGGGGGGGATAGAGAGCGAGCCGGAGGAGATGGAGAGTGAGCCGGGGACGGGGACCTGGAGGAAGGGGGTGTCGGGTGCCCGAGGGAGGGCCAGAGTGCCGGTGAATCACTGGCCGGGCTGCTGAATCCTCCTCCCCGCTGCCCCCGCGCACCGCCGACGACACATTAAAAAAAACAGGAACATGGAGGAAAACCCAGGACATTTCCGGGACAGACCGGCAACCGGAACAGCACACGAAAAACCGGGACAATCCCGGCAAAACCAGGACGACTGGTCACCCTAGGGGTAGTAGATATATAATAACATAGCTCAGAATATAACGATCACTAAATGAAAGTCAGTCCCAAAGAGACCACCATAAATGATGCTTGTAACAAAACATGTATGATAAAAAACAGCAACAATGAGAAATAGATATAAAACAACACAAAAAAAGCAGCAACATAAGACTACATAACTCACTTCATAATCAAACCAATAATTGATAACACAGAAGGGAACAATAATAAGTACCCTTCAGTAATGAAATCCATGATATACACTAGATGAATAAAAGCAGAGATTATCGTCAATGTTAGACAATTTCTTTTGATCCATAACTTACAGGATATTTCCATTATAAAGGAGTTATCCAAATACCATGATATATGTAAGTGATGGATCAGCATAATTGAACATCATATAGTATATAACATAACAAAATATAATAATCAATGTATGCAAGCAGGGCAGGGGGAAATGGGGGTGGTTATACCTCACAATATTAAAGAACAGGAAAAGGCATAATCATAAATGAAAGTGTGTACCCCAATGAACAATATTAATCAAAGTCAAAATAGACGTTAATAATATTCTTAAAAGTTTAAAATGATCAGATAACAGATGATTTATACAGAATATTCATTATCTTGAAAACCCATTTTAAATGATGCATCAATGGTTAAAACACATTTAAAGGAAAATAGTATACAAGGAACACGTCAGGTTTCACAAAAAAAATATCAAATTGAATTATATGAGAGCTGGATGGAAACAAAGTTTAATAATAACAGGGATATGGATATTATTGCTGTAGTGACATTTTTAATGAAGAAACCTAATGTAAACAAAGCTGATTGGAAACATGCAACTATAAAAATTATAATGTGTGGATAGAAATATAATAAACCAATATCATAAGTTATATAAATAATTAATGTAAACCAGAATAAAACTATATTTAACAGTATAATGGTTAAAACTGTATACATAAGGGGTTATTATTGTATAAAGGCAGCTAAGGCTAGACCTTATGGGGAATTAATCCAGTAACTTTCTCTATGTTAAAAGAATAGAAAGGTATCACAGCCTCTTTCATTAGGGGTGACCCCTAATGCCTTTAAGTGTTAAACTATTCACTTCTTTATTATGAAATTTTTAAAAATGTTTAGACAACCCATGGTTGGTGAATCCTAAGTTATACTTATTTTCTGTTATATGTTTTAGGAATCTGATTTCCAGACTCCTCTTAGTTCTTTCTACATATTCCTTCTTCAATGAACACTTTTGATATTTGGTACTGTACATACTGTACACGTCCGAGATCGAATTACAGATTATAAAATTGGTGATTAGAAATGTGTGCCAATTGCTGCATGAAGTAATACTCTTGTCTTCATAATTGTCTAGAAAAGAATATGCAAGAAATGTAAATGTGTGGCATTTCACAGTTTGCAGCTGCATTGAAAATCAACCACCCCAGTGTACATCTGCATTTCCCCAAAGGCGGATAGCCTGATGGGGCTCCCCTAGAGCTGCTCTCCTCTGCACAGGACCAGCGTGCTAAGGGTTAACAGTTGCTTGTACTTTGTGGAACATCAACCCCACCCACTGGAATGTTAATGAACAAAGAGGACACAAAGAACTTTTATTGACAAATGAATTGAAAATCAACTACCCCAGTGTACATCTGCGTTGCCCCTGTGTTGCAAATGAATAAATCTAGAAATGCTATTTGATGTTCATCGATAACACTGCTAAAAACCAGACCAAAATCCTTTTGTTGAAAAATCCTAAAACGTTATTTGGCAGTTCCCTGGTCCCTTTCCAAATTAAAATTATAAACTCCCCTCAGGCATGAAAAAAGAAAAAAAACATACATAGTGAAAATGTGTAATACAAGAGTAATTCAAAGTGATAAAACCAGTGAGTGCCCACTCACATGGTGGAAATTATTTTCAAGCGTTTTCAGATAAATCCAATCTGAATCAGAAGTGATTTCAGCAGGAACTCTCCCGACCATACAAGGAAGAAGAGGTATAATTGTGTAAAACCATTTCATGTCTAAAATACATATGAGCAGTGAGCCCATTCAACTCACATGCTTGAAATGGAACATAAGCGATATGAGCACTCTGGGTCCAGCAGCGTCAGCTTCCTGGTCAGTTATCAGCTGTATCAGGTTGTACTCACGCGTCCTCGCATCCAGACTATCCGGCCCATGATGTCACGATGTTGCTCCAGCCAATGGGTACCTCCGATTGAGGCTTCCTCGATCTGAGTGGCGGCAGGCAACGGAGCTGTACAGAGATGTCTGTAATGTTTACAGGATTCAGGGACCACCCTATGCATTTTGTTTGGATAACCGAACTTCCTCAGGGGTGCAATAAATGATCTTGGTGCACAAGTTCCGTATACATAGTCCCTAATAGCAACGTCACGACGAAAAGTGGTGGCACAATGCATAACATGATCAAATGAGCGAGCAGCATCAATTACAGTATTCAAATGTATCAAAAGATCCTATGCACAAAAAATAATGTACATCAGGGATGCATATGCATAGGATATTGGTATAAAGTTGCAAGTAAATGGGTTATCTATGGGGAGACAAACATCAGCTAGAACACGATGATAGTAATAAATACATAAAGGTATCAACAGAGGAAAAAGGAATAGATTATATAAATATAAAATATATAGATAATTAAGATACCCAGACCTCTAAGGTATAAAAATGATTAAAATAAATAATATCATTAAAAATTCAGTGAAGTACACAAAAAACAAACAAAGAATGAATAAATATAAATATATAAAGAGGGAGATCACCGGAAAGGATTATTAAATCAAAAAAGAATTGAGATCAATGTCAATGTTAAGACTTAGGGGCTTATGCAGAGAGGATAGATATGGAAATTGAGCCATCTTCTGGCCAAAAAACTCGCCACAAAACCTTTTACTCGTGAGAAAATGGCGCGATTTTTAAAATCCGCCAGAACTGTTTTCTGAAGTGTAAAAGTCGCCAAACACGTGGCGAGAACCTGGAACTCGCCATGCTAATATAGCGTGCAATTCCAGAAGGTCCGAATCGCGTGAACGCGCCAATATGTGCCATAGTATGGCGAGTTTTAGGTATCCAGGAAAGTTGGCTATACAGCTCGCGCTACGGTATGGCGAGTTTAATGCAAATCGGAACTCGCCGAAATTGACACCACATGTGTAAAAAGAGGTAACGACGTTTTCAGCATATGACCTTAAGTAACGGCAATTCTGTGGCTATTTTATTGCCGTTTTACAATTATATAACGTTCCTCTCTGCATAAGCCCCTTAGTGGTTTAAGGGTCTTTAATTTATGAATCCAGAATGTTTCCTGGTTTGAAACATCCTGGATACAATTGACCCCTCTGCAATATGATTTAACTATATCAATACCTTGATATAAAAAACCTAACGGATTGGACTGGTGGAATTTTAAATGTAACAAAACATCTTCTGTCTCTCAATCACCCCTTAAGTGTCTATTTGACTACATTCAACTTGTAACACCTAGACAGGACTACACTTGCTTACAATTACCAATTGTTTAAATGACCTCACATTGAGCTTGTTGGGCTGAAATGAATTCAGTCAGGTGACTTGGTCACTGCAAGCTCTCGAACCAATTCAATCCCAAACAGCAACGTGCCACAGATAAAAAAAATGTATCTTCTTCCCCTTCATCCATCTTCAGCAGGCACGCCCTTGTAATCCTATTGGAGGAGGAGGTCCTCCCTCCTCGGCTTCCTGCCGTCAAATGAGGCTGCACAGGCTTTTATAGGCCTGTGACGTCACATTTCAGTTCAAATGCCTCTGATTGGCTGTGAAAACCATGTGTTTTTTTGTTGTTGACATCATGTAAAGGAAGTGAAGCCAGCCAATCAGACTGGGGATATAGTTATCACAATCTGATTGGCTGAAGTTCCATGTGAGGGCAGCCATGTTGCTTTTGGTGATGTCATGTTAAAGGGAAAGGAAGCACAGCAATTCTGATTGGCTGGCTTAACTTCCTTTACATGACGTCACCAAAATAAAACAAAAACACATGGTTTTCACAGCCAATCAGAGGCGTGTGAACCATTTGTACTCAAATGTCACTACACAGGCCTATGCAGCCTCATTTGACAGCAAGAAGCCGAGGAGGGAGGACCTCCTCCAATAGGATTAAAAAGGCGTGCCTGCTGAAGATGGATGAAGGAGAAGAAGGAGAAGAAGAAGAAGAAGAAGAAGAAGAAGAAGAAGAAGAAGAAGAGAATAACCCGAAAGAGCCAAAATTGGATTACAATTTACAGATGAAGAAAAAGAAAGAAGAAAAGAATTTTAGCTTGCGGTGACCATGGGAGTCGAAGGGAGAAGACATCTAAAGGTAAGGGAAAAAAAATAATTTACATATTTTTTTTATTGTATTTTTTTGGTGATTGCATTTTTTTCCACACACAGGAATTTTTGCGGGTGTTTTAAATTGTTTATTTCTGGCTTTTGATTGGTGTTTGCTTTTTAATGTTGGATTATTTTGGGACTTGTGATTTTGAATGATGCAGTTTATTTAGATATTTATTTTTTTATTCAGGGTTTTGTTTTGGTATTTTAATTGTTTATTCTGGTCTTTATTTTGGATTTGATTAATTGATTGGTGGTAATTTTGTTTGGTTTACTTCTTTATTTGTTTTTAGTTTGAGATTGTCTTTAATGCGTTGTATCTTGTTTGTGATTGTTTTTTATGTTGACATTGACTGGCATAGTGATAAATCATGCCCATATTATATGGGCATGATGTACCCACTGTGCCATTCAATTGTTTGATTGGCATTAGTAATGTGTTCATTTTTCATTTTGCAATGTAATGTTGTTTTATTTGGGCCTGTTTTTTTATTTCTTCACCATTTCTTGCTAAAGTGGCATGATGTACCTAGTGTACCAAAGAATGGATGAAGGGTGGGGGATAGTTGCCTGGTGAGGGTGGTTAGGCCTCCTGGTGGGTAGTGGGAGAGGGTGGATTAACCCCTTAGTTACTATAGCAGTTACTAACGCAAAGGTAATTAAGAGGTTAGGGGACATTAGATTGTATTTTTGACTGTAGTGTATTGTAGTGTAGCGATTAGCCGCTAAGGTAATGAAGCTGCTTTAATGTATATATTTTTTAATAGTGTGAAGGAGCACAGTGTCTCCTGAGCTGAACTGCTTTGATTTCTGGTTCAGGGACACCCTGTTTCCTGAATTACAGGCCCCGGTATGGGGCATCGGATGCCAGTTTTGCCACCATTTATAAAGCATCCGCGTCACATGAAGCAGGAAATTTAAATAATGGATGAGATACCGGCACCCCATATCTGGGCCTGTAACTCAGGAAGCAGGGGGTCCCCAATGCTGAAATAATGCGGTTCATCTCGGGAGACCCCCTGCTCCAGCGCACTATTAGTTAAAATTACATTGATGCAGCTTCATTACCATAGCGGCTATCCACTACGGTAATGAATTATTTTTTACTGATATGTGTGCTTTGATACTAATGTACATGAGCAGGGGGTCTCCTGAGCTGAACCGCATTGGTTTCAGCCTTGGGGAACAACTACTTCATGAGATACAGGCCCCATTATGGGGTGCTTGTATCCCCCTGCATGATTTAAATCCCCCGGTCATTTGACGCGGGAGATTTAAAAGCACAGGGGATACCGCCAACCATAACAGGGCCTATATCTCATGAAGTATGGGGTCCCCGAGGCTGAAACCAATGCGGTTCAGCTCAGGAGACCCCCTGCATATGTACAGATGCAGCCACCAGTATTAGAACACTTACCTGTGAAATTCCTGGGAGATTCTGGGGCACTCACAGTAAATGCCTCAACATTTCTGTAAAATTCTTAATGGCCCATCGGATTAACACAGCAGGGGGTCCCTGCAGTCCCATTCAGTTTGCAGGGACCCCCTGCTGTGTTAATCCTATGGGCCATTAAGAATCTCACAGAAATGTTGAGGCAATGTTGAAGCATTAACTGTGAGACTGCCCCAGAATCTACCCAGGCAGAGTTCTAATACTCGTTGCTGCATCTGTACACTAGTATTAAATGTATATTTATACTGTACGATCACCTGTAAGCTCTTACAGGCTGCTTTTTTTTCTATCAGCTATCGTGCTTTAGATTTTTAAGCACGATAGCGGGGGGTGGGGGGGGGGGGAACAGCTTGTGCGATCGGGCATGTTTTTGCCCGCACCTAACCAAATGGGCTTCACTTCTTAGTGAATCCCTTGTCTGGCTTCATTTTTTATCGTGGGATTACAAATTTCCCAAAAGCTCACTGCTTAGTGAATTGGTCCCCATGTTTGAAGTAGCCAAGTTTAAAGTAGCATGCAGTGCTGGAGTTTAAAAGGGAGGACTATTGGATTACTGGACTCATCTTTTACCCTAACAGATATTATCTTCTTCTCTTCTCAGGTAAAAACCCATATTTGAATCCTGTCTCCAATCACCCCTTGATGTGTTTATTTTAGTAAATGCATCTTGTAATAATCTAGTGTTGGTAAAACCCCATATTTGAATCCTGTCTCCATTCACTCCTTAATGTGTGTATTTTAGTAAATGCATCTTGTAACAATCTAGGTAAAAACCCATATTTGAATCCTGTCTCCAATCACCCCTTGATGTGTCTCTTTATAAAATTCAGATTTTACACTTATGCAAGACTACAACCTGTTTAGAAAAAACATCTGTTTAAATAGACCTCACATATGCGAATTAAGTAGGCTGGGCTGAACTTAATTCAGTCAGATGACTTATTAGGCCTTTATAAGTACAGACAGAGGAGCCCTTGCTGTGTTTGCAGCCCATGTTTGAAGTAGCATGCAGTGCTAGAGTTTAAAAGGGATTCAAAAGGAGTGAACAAGTGACAACACCTACTGGCCCTGATTCCTGAATTGGATCTACGCTGGAAAGGAGGATATTATCTATCCCAGACTGCATATCTCAGAACTTTACTATTGCTGTGATGCCGCCTTTATTATTTATATTTGCTATGAACTCACTTCTTCTTAAATTACGCACTTCTTTCTACCAGCCCTATTATGTCTCTAACTCTATTTATATATCTCTATCTCTCCTTCCTTCACCACTTCTCAGTTCACATGAACTCCTTTATTACATAAGCCCACTGAAAGTACACAGCTTTTCCCCCTTGCATTATAAAACACCCCTACAAATCCTCCTCACACATTCTCTTTCTATCCATGCTTCTCCTCCTTGCTTTTGGGGATATCTCTCCCAATGCAGGTTTCTGCCTTATTTCAACATGCTCTCATCCTTGTCTGCCAAATGCAATTTCTACTCCTTCTGTTGTCAACCCCTCCAGCCTCATATCCATCCCCTGCCACCCTCACTCTTCTCAACCTTTCTCCTGTGCCCTTTGGAATGCTCTCTCCCTTTCTAACAAGTTCCTCTCTGTGCATGACATCTCTCTCACTCTATGCTTCCATTTGCTATAACTGAGACCTGGCTCACTCAGTCTGACTCTGCTCTGGAAGATGCCCTCTCTAATGGTGGCCTTTCTTCTCCCACACTCTGTACCCTGATGGCAGGGGTGGAAGTGTGGGGCTCTTCCTCTCCTCTCTCTGCCATTACCGAACACTTCCTATTCCTCCCTCTCTTGCTTTTCTCTCATTTGAGGCTCACACTATCCAGATCTTCTCTCCTCTCCCTGTCCACGTGGCGGCCATCTATTGCCCACATACCTCTACTCATCCCCCTTCTATCTTTCTCTCTCACTTTGAATCCTGGCTCTCTTTCTTTCTCTCTTCAGACTCCCGTGTTCTTCTCCATAGGGACTTCCCGATTTCTCTCTCTAATCTCTTCTTTTGGACTTCAACAGTGGACTGCAGCCAGCACCCACAAGGATGGCCACTACCTGGACCTGGTTTTCCCAAAAAAAAATTATCTCTCTGATTTCTCCATTTACCCATTTCCTATCTTTTACCTTCACCTCATCTCATTTACTCTCTCTCGCTTCTCCCCTTCTCCATCTACCCATCACTTCTGAAGAAACCTGTGCTCTATTAACCTACCAGCCTTTGATTCCACTTTAAGCTCCTCCCTCTCCTCTCAGTTCTGCTACAGACCCTGACAACCTAATAAGGAACTACAACTATGCCTTATTCTCCTCTCTTGATCTACATGTCCCACTTTCTCTCTGCCATCCTCGCCCTTCTAACCTCAGACCCTGGCTAAATTCCCACACGCGCATGCTGCATTTCTCCACTCATTCCTCTGAACGCCTCTGGAGAAAATCTCACACTCTCACAGACTTCCTTAACTACAAATTTATGCTATCCTGTTTCAACTCTGCCCTCTCTCAGGCTAAACAAACCAACTTTTCTTCACTAATCAACATGCACAAGTCTAACCCACGACAACTTTTCTGTCTTTGACTCTTTACTCAAACCACCCTCAGCTGCTTTTTCTTCTTCCTCCATCTCACCTCAGGACTTTGCTGACTATTTTAAGGAAAAGGTGGAATCCATATGTCAGAACACCCTTCTGTTTCCTCCACCCATCCTACACCGCTTCCTATCTCTCCTCCTGGCTTCCTTGACTCTTTTTCCACTGTCTAAATGGAGGATGTGTCACTGCTGATCTTCTCTTCATCCTCTACAACTTGCCCTCTTGACCCCATTCCCTTCCATCTCCTAAAACCTCTTGCTCCTACTATAATCCTTACTCTCACACACATTTTTAACTCCTCCCTCTACTCTGGTACCTTTCCCTTCTCCTTCAAACATGGAATAGTTTGAACCATGATACCAATACTCAAAAACAGAAAGCTTGACCCTTCCTGTCTTTCTACTATTGACCTGTCTCCCTCCTGCCTTTTGCCTATAAACTCCATGAACATCTTGTATTCTCTCGCTTGCTTCCCTTTCTCAACACCTTTTCTCTCCTAGACCCTCTACAATCTGGCTTCCGCAGTGTTCACTCCACTGAAAGCCCTCACTAAAATAATTAATGACCACCATGCTGCCAAAGACAGAGGTAATTACACTCTGCTCATACTACTTGACCTCTCTGCAGCATTTGACACTGTGGACCACCCTCTTCTCCTTCACAATCTCCATCATACTCTTGGTATTCCTAACACAGTTCTATCCTTGATCGCCTCTTACCTCTCCCATCATACTTTCAGGCTCTATTCTGCTTACACCTCCTCCTCCTCTATCAATCTCTCTGTGGGGGTACCCCAGTGCTCTGTATTGGGACCTCTTCTCTTTTCTCTTTACACACTTTCTCTAGGTGACCTAATCACATCTCTTGGGTTTAAATATCACCTCTATGCTGACGACACACACACATTTACTTTTCAATCCCTGACCATACACCTACTGTACAGACCAAAGTTTCTGAATGTCTATCTGTGATATCATCCTGGATGGCCCTTCGCCGACATAAACTTAACATGACAGAAACAGAGCTCCTCATACTTCCTCCCAAATCTGGCCCTACTACCTCCTTCCACATTACTGTTGGAAGTACCATCATTCGCCCAAGCACGCTGTCTAGGGGTCACACTTGACTCCTCTCTCTCTTTCTCCTCTCACATTCAAAACGTATCTAAAACCTGGCCCTTTTTCCTCTGCAATTTTACAAAGATACACCCTTTCCTCAGTTGCTCGACTGCTAAAACTCTGACTCAGGCCCTCAGTCTCTCCGTCTTGATTACCGTAACCTCCTGCTGTCCGGCTTTCCTGCCTCTCACCTGTCACCCTACAATCTATCCTAAATGCTGATGCCAGAATCACTCTACTCTTCCTGAAATCTGTCTCACTTCTCCTCTGCTGAAATCACTCTCCTGGCTTCCTATCAAATCCCGCATCTCAAACTCAATTCTCCTCCTCACTTTTAAAGATTTACACTCTTCTGCTCCTCCTTACATCTCAGCCCTAATTTCTCGCTATGCACCATCCCGAATCTTGTATTCTGCTCAAGGATGTTTTTTCTCTACCCCCTTTGTATCTAAAGCCCTATCCCGACTTAAACCTTTCCCACTGACTGCCCCACACCTCTGTAATATTCTTCCCCTCAATACTCACTAGCACCCTCTCTATCCACTTTAAAGACCCACCTTAAGACACACGTCTTAAAGAAGCATATGAGTAGCACTGTGGCTAATACTATACACATGATACATAAAGCTTGGCCCCCTGCAGACGCACTTACCAGAAAGCCCCTATTTTCTCTGTACATTCTTCCTATCAATTAGATTCTAAGCTCTTCAGAGCAGGGACTCCTCTTCCGTAATGTTACTTTTATGTCTGAAGCTATATAAATAAAGACATACATACATATATACATTCAGAGAGGATCACTAACACAAAGACTTTCCAGCAGATAGAGATGATCATGACCAAACCTGGAGGCTTGATTGTCGCTGACGGCAGAAACATATCCAAAATGCACACCTTCGGAGCACACGGTCGTGGGGAGAATACCCTCCAGTGGACAGCATACATATTGTGTTTTTTATACTTAGGAACGCACATTTTCAAGGCTGCTTGTGGGTGTGTTACCTCAAGTTTTTTTATGTTGTTTTTAAAAGAAATTACATTAAATAATGCCTTATATTTTGCACTCTTTTATTTATATTTTTTTTACATTCTTTTCACTATGGAGTTTTACTAAGCCTTCTTAAAGAAAAAGCAACTAAATAAGAACCCCTTTGGAACAATTTTGATGCCTTTAGAACAGTTTTGAAAATTTTGGAACACTTCAGATATTTGTGATCCAAACTGAAGTTTGTTCTGTCATTTATGCACTTTATTTTTACTAATCCACAGTATGATAATCAGTCATTTAGTTTTAAAATATTGTTACACATTATCATAACATTTGTTTCCACATATCATGAATTTTGAGCGCTCTTAAATTAGAGGTTACTTACAGTTTATTGCAGATATAAATATACTGGAAAAGGAGTTAATTCCTCTTCATGACATTTTGATACTTACAATTAAAAATAATGTTGAAGCAGTCTCTGAGAACACTAAGGATGAAAGAACTCAGAAAGTAATTACCAGAGGAAAAGGACAAGGCAGAGCAGAGTCACAGGAAAAGCAGGGTCATACACAGTTTATTAGGCAGGGTTAAAGCAAGGCAAGGTCCAGTAGAATTCTGAAGTCAATGAAGAACACAATTGAGCAGCAAGGTACTTGAGGGTTAGGCAAAGGCAAGTCCAGAGGAAATCCATGGTCAAACGCATGGGGAAACAGGCTTAGTACTAAGCTTGAACAGGTAACATGAACTGGTTGAGGAACAAAGTTGCTAAGCAAGGAGCATAGGACTTCCTGGCCCTTAAATCGGACTTGGGCAGGAAGTGGGAGGGTCTTGCACTGAAATGCCTCTGGGAGTTGTAGTTCATTTGGTAAATAAGCCCGGTGGACAACTGCAGTATTGCATTCAGAATAAACTCCCATGCAGGCAGGTTTTCTTGCTGCTGCAAATCCTGGCTACTCACCGACGTACTCAGTAAATGACCGAACCTTTAATATACTCACCAACGCACAGATCTGACACAGCCTAAACCAATCCAACTTTAAAATGTCAATGACAATTTAATTCAAATTTTTTTTTTGTATAATACAGTACCTAGGCCACATACAGCCGCGGCCTCTATTATTCTCCGACATCACCGCATTTTCCCGGGATTTTTTCCCGAATGCCACGCACTTCACCACGTTCATGCGCATTCTGACCGCATTTATACCGCATTCATGTTGCATTCACAGCCGCGGTTGATGCGGTTGATGCGCGGTTGATGTGTTTATTGATAATGGTTCGAATTTAATTGGTTGCAATTCTTCGCGTATCCGCCAGATGGCAGATATTCATGAATTGCAATGCACATGCGCTTCAGTAATGTGTCGACTTGCAGGTGTTTAGTTTAAAAAAATACCACAGTGGTCTATTGTAAATTGGCCTTGCGACTGAAGGAAGAAGTTACAATAATGTATCAATTTAGGCTTTTCATATTAAAAAAAGACAAGCACAGTTTCTGGTCTGGTTATTGTCCTGAGAGTCCTGCCATGAGTGCACAACTGCAGTCCGTGTTCCAAAAACCCGACAGAACGTACGCTTATTTAATATGGGCTGCTATTAATGCAACAGATGATAAGATGGCAACAGTTGTTCAAATTTATCAGTATTTTATCGAAAACTATGACTTTTACAAATTTTCGCCAGATGCTCATGTGTGGAAGCGTGCAATAAGGAAAAAGTTATGTAGCGATCCATGTTTTTTTCGTATTGATCCCGATTTTATTGGAGGGTATTGGTGTGTATCACCGGGTTTTTCCCGTATCTATGATCATGCAGATGGCAAAAGGCGAAAGGCCGTGTTAAAACCAAATAAGAAACGTCAGTCGCTGGCAAGCAATGCGCCAACACCGGCTTCCAATAACGGTCCGACCGTCAGTGACAACCCTTGCTGTCTGTCCACGCCCGGATACCTGCAGCCTGAGCCAGATTTCGCATACAGTTTCGAGCAAGCTTGCATGTACCTAAGCGATTTCCAGCCTCATCAGCTGACTACAGGTGTAGTAGTCCCGCTGTCACCTGTCAACGACGTTTATGATCAAGAATACGGGACTGGCAGTGGCTCGGCGCCAGCTGATTGGGAAATTCTATGGTGAGTAATGTTGCCGTATTTTATTCTGTTTTTTTATTTTAAAAATATCAATATCAGTGCGATTCAAAAGTCAAGCGATTCTCCTGTAAGCAATATCAATGGCTGAGCGGCTTCTACAGTAGATACTGCACAATCGGTGAAAAGCTAGGCGCATGCGCATTGGAACCTTCTTGAAACACATATGCGTGTCATCACATCGACAGTAGGCGCATGCGCATGTGAACAGGAGACGCCCCCTGAGAAAATTATTGGTGGGGCTGACTGTGGGAACTTCTTTAAGGGACTGACTGACTGACCATTACAGTAAAACTTGTACTTTTGTTTTTCCTCAGAAAAGAAAACTTTGTCATCTCATGTGGAAAACGGCAAATGGAGGGATTTCGATGGATAATATCGCTTTGTGTAACAATGCCTGCACATTGCTGAATTGGATTTAAAAAAACACGTACCGGAGTCTACAGTTTAGTGGCCGTTGTTATTGATTAGGATACAATACCTGAAAAAGTATGCTGATGTTTTCAGACCGTATACTTTTTTATATATAGTGTATAATAAACCCGAAAAAATAAAAAGTATGCATTTATTCTACATGTATTATGTTAGTATGGTTTACAGTCAGCACAACAGCACAACAGTATGGTGATATTAAAAAAAATATGTATTCATAAAATTTAAAAAACGCAACATCTCTTTTATTAAAGTGCAGAAAGTCAAAACATTTACAGTAGGATGGTGTACAGAACAGTCAGTCAGGCCTGCACAACTCCAGTCCTCGATGGCCGCAACCAGGCCCGGTTTTCAGGATAACCTTGAAAACCGTGCCTGTTTGCGGCCCTCGTGGACTGGAATTGTGCAGGTCTTGTGTACAGTAAGTAAATACATTTCTTTATTAATACAAGTTAAAACACGCAACATCTCCTTTATTAAAGTACAGAAAGTCAAAACATTTACAAAAACATTTACAAAAAATAAACAAGAGTTGAACAGTCACACAAATGCGATACCCACCAGATTGTCCTTCCAGGGCCGATGCCTTGTATGGCGCAAAATGCCATTAATGGAGCCTGGAACGCTTTTCATTAAAAGATCTGTAATTGAAAAATAGCGCCGCAATTCCTCCACAATAGTCCTTCTTAAATTTTAAGGAAGAGCCCTTTTTTCGCGATTTCCTTTGTAGTTCACATTGTATGCCCACCCGCAGTACACCAAGTAGGACACATGGTGCTTAAAAAGTAACATGGCATACTTCTGGGATAAACCAGTACTCATCACCCTATACTTCTCCCTGAGTGCCGGTTGCAGCTCGTGCAGCATGATATCAGGCACCGTATCGATGCAAGCGTATGTAGGTTGGGTTCTGGGAGAGTTCCAGTATAGACTAGTGTGACAGTACTACACAGCACACAATGCCATAATACAGTATGCACATAACTGCACTAATTTTTTGTTTTCTTGTCTTTTCAGAAAAAAAGGATGGACTGGGGGAGAGGGAGGGTATCGTATAAAGTCTGTGAACTATTTGTACAGTTATGTGTACAGTATCTAAACTGCAATTATGATGTACACAAAACCTCTCCTCTCTCAATGAACTACTGTACTGTACACAGAATGAGGAAGAAGATAAAGACGGAAAAAATTATATTACTATATATATATATTATTATATATTATTAATTAATATTATTATCAATGTGCATTATTCATGATATCCACCGGCCCTCAATTGCTATCTGACAGAAGAACTTAGTAAAGACTGCATTTTGTATTATTCATGATTATTTTTATATTTGTTTTTTTGTTCCTGATAAAATAAAATAAATATTTATTTACATTCATGATAATCATAATCATTGACAACCCCCCCCCCCACACCTACACCAAAGTAAAAGAAAGAATGACAAAAAGTGGTAATTTATTGCATCAACAACATGAATCAGATAATGTTTTTTTTAACTCTCAATTTCACAGTGCTGTGCAAATCTGATTTACATATCAAATTTGAGAGGGGATTTTCAAAAGCGTTACCGTAAACAAAGCCTCAAAGGGTTGGGGTGGGTGGATGGGTGAGTCATGCGCAGTAATCATCAGCTAGCTCCCATCCCAAAGAGGATTACATGCAGGCGCAGAGAGGTGATGCTCGGCTAGGGACAGATTAAAAACACAATGGCAAGCTTCAGAAGCTGGATGACTCTGTAGAGGTGTCTGTTGATAAGAGTTTCAAATCCTTGAGCGAGCCTTCTGTGTGTGCGTGGGGGAGGGGGGTACAGGGTACAGCTGCATGAAGGATTAGCTGTACTGCAGTTCAAAGAAATGACATAATTTCAAAAAGGCAGGTCATCATAATAATTTGATCTCTACACCCCCAAATACAGTACATAAAAAGCACACAAATCAACCATGTGCAGTCAAACGCACAGGGTCGCAGTCAAAAGCTACAGCACACATCAAGTTGGTCTAGGCAGGCTCATAGAGAAAATAAAAATAAAAAATCACTCTTGAACTTCGCAAGCAAGCAGGAATGTGATTGAAACCAGAAAGACACACATTCAAAGGAATGGTGTGGGAGAGGTGTACTGCACTGTAGTTAAGATAAGAAGTTGAAATACTGCAATGCAGTAAATTATCCTGTGTGTGTGTGGGGGCGAGCGAGGGGAGAGCGCTGTATATGCCGAAATGTGATACTGTTACAGCACACGCCTATGCGTTTCAACAATTTTCAAATGAGACATACAGCACTGCAAATGCATGTATAAATATGCAAATTTTCAATTACTGCGCGCGCACACGCAGACTGTGTACTGACGTAGGTTGAACTGCTAAATCATTAGACTTTGAAGACAACACCTCGCGAACGCCCCCCTGAGTTTTTAGACGGTATGGCAGTATTGCAGACAGCGATAATAAAATGCTAATATTACGAGCGCTAAAATACCGCAATATACTCTGAAAAAAACAAAAACAAATGCATCTGTCCGTGGTTATCAGAGTTGCGCCGCTACGCCCGCATGAGGCTAAAGGCGGCCGCCACTGTAGGCCCAGGGCCAAATAGATGTGTTACTAATTTAACAAAGTGCTAACCTAAGTTAACACCACATTACGCACATTAGTGCATCATCAACACCCAATAACGTAACGTAATGTGCGGTTTTAGGCAGGAAAGGTGATTGCCTTAAGTATAAAAGACAGTGCTAATAAGATGAAAAATAGATATTACATGAGAGAGAGAGAGAGAGAGAGAGAGAGAGAACGAGGGAAGAGAGAGAGGAGAGACTGGAGATGGTAGAGTGACGAGCGGGATGGGATAGGGAGAGAGGGAGAGTGAGGTTCAGGAGGAGAGGAAGAGAGAGAGAGAGAGAGAGAGGAGAGAGAGGAGAGCGAGGAGAGGAGAGAGAGAAAGGAGAGGGAGAGAGAGAGAGCGAGAGAGAGAGATGAGAGGAACGCGAAGGAGATCGTTGAGAGGAGGAAAGGGGAGAGAGGGAGAGAGAGAAGAGGAGAGAGAGAGAGAGAGAGAGAGAGAGAGAGAGAGAGAGAGAGAGAGAAAGAGGCCTATTTTTGTGAAGTACCAAGTGTCTTCTACACCTCCCCAAACTGTCTCCTCAAACATGCAGATTGTTAGCCAAGACTTGTGAAGGTTTAAAGTACAAGAAATCTGGAGAGTTATCAGAATAAAAGAACGAGAATATGAACAAAGACACTGGATTTTATACTTTACTATACATCCAAATATAATATATGTCTCCTTTAAAACCTCTCTATGTCCTTCTCTTGACTATCTCAGAATTCCAAACAGACACACACCAGATTAATTTGGAGCAAAGAACTTGATACAATGAGGATAACAAGTTCCTACTGTGGATGAAAATTCTTTGATACCCTGACCCCATTACATCTTAAACAATTTAACAGAGTATTTAGCACGTCTAGTATCAACTTCAGGAAAAGTTTTGGTAAATATAATATTCCTAAATCGAAATATATCTGTTTAGCATATGGCTATTCAACTTTTGCAGAGTTTTCCTCAATTCCTTTTAAATTTCTTCTTATTTCTCAAAGGTTTTTTTTTGTTGGTGTTATGAGTATAAGAGAAGAAGGCTCAAAGCGAAAATAGAAAAATATTATAAAACATCATGCATTTGGAGTATCAGTAACAGCTGTTGCTCTAGACATTTGTCTTTTTATTATCTGTTTGCTCAAATTAAACTTATTACATGTAAGCCATTTGTTCTTTCCTCTGAAAAAAAGAAGATTACTCTGAGATATATGTAGACATATGTAGACTATAACATTTCTCAAGATTCTATTGGGACTCTTATAATATTTCTCTTTTATACCATGGCAACTAAAATTCATGTGCTTGGAGCCATTCTTCTCTTATACAATATTTGTTAAATAAGGGTTTGGAAACCCTTGGGACTGGCTGCAGGATTAACCAGGCTCCATCTTTTCTCAAAAGAACTCCACTCTTGATTATTTTCTCTTCCACAAGTTTGTATTCTTAATCTTTCCCGGAACACTTTTTTTTGTTTTGTTTTTGAATATGAAATCACATATATTATTGTTTTCTGATTTTTTTTTATAATTTTTCATTTTTTTCTGCACAACATTTTTCCTCTTGATTTATAATATAATAGAATTGATAGCGCACACAATTCCTTTCTTTTTGCGTGGTATTAGGAGTGTTAGATGGCCCACATCAAAATAAACAATAAAGATTTCTTACATTGGTTTGCGTTCTTGTTGAATAGGTCTTTGTGTATTAAGAAGAAACTCTATGTTCATACTCTTCTGGGGATTCACTAACCTTCAATATGGGTTATTACTCTATAATCCTGTACTAACTGATACAGACTTAACTGCATTATTAAACGCCAGGTAACGTGAGATAACTGGTATTGGAGTTTAGTGAATTCATCCCTCCGCAATTGTTTATGTAACATATTGGTAAGGTTAATTGTTTTATTTTGAACCTCTATCTAGCATTTATTGAAACATAAAATATTGGTAAGGTTAATTGTTTTATTTTGAACCTCTATCTAGCATTTATTGAAACATAAAATATTGTCATTACATATTTATTTTAAAACCTTTAGTGCCAGGCCTCTCCGGCAATGGGCGAACCTCCTAAGATTGGTCATGTAATCGTGGTGTGCCTTAACTCGAACACAGGAGAGGAGTCCTTCTCTTACATTTCCCTGCACTACAGATTGTGGATCTTGCCAGGAAAATGATCCTTCTAAGGCAGGCTTATTTAACCTATGGACCTGTATGGACCTGTTCCGCGAGCCCCGGTGTCCATGGAGCACAGGTTAAAAAACCCTGCTCTCAGCGATTGATGTACAGTAGCCACATCTTTGAGCTTCCAAAGAGTTAAAATCTTGGAGAGAAAAAGATAGGGTTTATCTTTATATTAATAGACATTCACAGACAGGCTACAATTAAGGAAAAGAAAAGAACAAAAACAGTGCATTATTAAAAAGGCTGTTTATACGTAGTAGTTTGTCAATCATCTCAATTAGAACATGCTGTGTGCATAACAAACTTTAGGGATTTCAGCCAAAATCCCTTGTCTAAATATCCCTAGAACTGCATGCTAAATACGGATTATAATCCACTGATATTAAACCATGAAAAGCCTTAAACCATCTCTGACTGTTTCCAATTGAATTGGGGATTCTGCCGATATTAAACTGTTATATGCATGAAGCATGTGCTTCATACTCAAGACCATACATTACTCTGAGCTGTAGTCCAATTACAATACATGTGCATTTCTTTAAACTTGTTTAATTAATTGTTTGTCATGAAGGTGTTACAGTTATAAGTTATTTATAAGAATTCTAAAAACGAATAGATTTATAATACTTTAAATACAGAAAAAGCATTGTAGATATATTTTCTACTTGCATGGCACATTTAAATTATATAAAGGATAATTTATTTATAGATGTTATCATGTTAACGGTTGCTCCTACTTAGGTCTATAAATTGACATTTGCATGTTGGCATACAAATACATTTTCAACAATATATTTCCTGACTCCCCATTATTTCTAAACAACATTTTTTTTTGCTACCAGTAAAAAGCTCTAATAACTTCTCTAATAGATAGAGGGAGAACTGTCTTAATAGACTGGTCTTTTCAGGTGTATAGCCATTTAATAGGTGGGACAGGCAAGCTTGAAACCAGGGAGGAGGGGGTCAGAAACCTCCAAATTATCTACCAATTTGTCGGTAAAGTAGTGTTAGGCTGTGCCACGGTACCTCAGATGAGCGAACAGACTGCCTTAAGGCAGTGTTCGCGTACATGCGGCATGCGGGCGCGTGCACGCAGAGGCAGAAGGGGGTGCTATGTGCGAGAAATCAGTTACGACAGGGTGGTCACGTGAGCAGTTCACCCAATGAGGGCAAACCAGCTCTGTGACGTCACTAGGAATGCCCCCAGGAGTGCCCCCCACGGCCGGAGTACTATGGCCAGGGAAAGCACCCGTTTTCCCTAAGCCTCTGCGCATCTCGGCATAGGCTGCGGCACCATGTCCGCAGCCTTAGGATCTACAGATGGGCCATAATGTGAAGTGGTTGTAAGGTTAAAAAACTTTGGGCAAATATATTGAACAAAATGACTGTTGCTTGAGAAGATAAACAGGTAAGTATTTAACTATATAATTTGTCATGTTGGATATAGCACAAGGCCTTTTTATTTTTTCCTCTATACAGTACATGAGGTCACAATCCTAGTAACACTCCTTGTGACACAAATACAGTTGTGTGAAAAAGAAAGAACACCCTCTTTGAATTCTATGGTTTTACATATCAGGACATAATAACAATCATCTGTTCCTTAACAGGTCTTAAAATTAGGTAAATACAACCTCGGATGAACAACAACACATTACAACGTGTCATAATTTATTTAACAAAAATAAAGCCAAAATGGAGAAGCTATGTATGAAAAACTAAGTACACCCTTACTGCTTCCATAGGAATTAAGATGCTAAGTAGCAGACAGGTGCTGCTAATCAAATGCCCTTGATTAATTGATCATCAGCAAGTGTGACCACCTCTATAAAAGCCGAAGTTTTAGCAGTTTGCTGGTCTGGAGCATTCAGGTGTGTGTTAACACAATGCCAAGGAGGAAAGAATCAGCAACGATCTTAGAGAAGCAATTGTTGCTGCCCATCAATCTGGGAAGGGTTATATTGCCATTTCCAAACAATTTAAAGTCCATCATTCAACAGTGAGAAAGATTATTCAAAAGTGGAAAACATTCAAGACAGTTGCCAATCTTCCCAGGAGTGGACGTCCCAGCAAATTCAACCCAAGGTCAGACCGTGCAATACTCAGAGAAATTTAAAAAAAAAACAAGAGTTACATCTCAGACTCAACGGGCCTCAGTTAGCATGTAAAATGTTAAAGTTCATGACAGTACAATTAGAAAAAGACTGAACAAGTATGGTTTGTTTGGAAGGGTTGCCAGGAGAAAGCCTCTTCTCTCTAAAAAGAACATGCCAGCACGGCTTAGGTTTGCAACGTTGCATCTGAACAAACCACAAGACTTATGGAGCAATGTCCTTTGGACAGACGAGACCAAAGTGGAGATGTTTGGCCTTAATGCACAATGCCACATTTGGCGAAAACCAAACACAGCATATCAGCACAAACACCTCATACCAATTGTCAAGCACGGTGGTGGAGGGCTGATGATTTGGGCTTGTTTTGCAGCCACATGACATGGGAACCTTGCAGTCATTGAGTTGACCATGAACTCCTCTGTATACCAAAGTATTCTAGAGTCAAATTTGAGGCCATCTGTCCAACAGCTAAAGCTTGGCTGATATTGGTTCATGCAACAGGACAATGATCCCAAGCACACCAGCAAATCTATAACAGAATGGCTGGGAAAAAAAAGAATCAAGGTGTTACAATGGCCCAGTCAAAGTCCAGGCCTCAACCTGATTGAAATGCTGTGGCTGGACCTTAAGAGTGCTGTGCATAAACAAATGCCAACAAACCTCAATGAACTGAAGCAACGTTGTAAAGAAGAGTGAACCAAAATTCCTCCAAAGTCATACAGAAAATGATTACTTCAAGTTATTGCTGCTAGAGGTGGTTCTACAAGCTATTGAATCATAAGGTATACTTAGTTTTTCACACATGGCTTCTCCATTTTGGCATTATTTTTGTTAAATAAATCATGACACAGTGTAATAAGTCATGTGTTGTTGTTCATCTGAGGTTGTATTTCTAATTTTTAGACCTGCTAAGGAACAGATGATTGTTATTATGTCCTGATATGTAAAACCATAGAATTCAAAGAGGGTGTACTTTCTTTTTCACACAACTATATATGATGTGGAGGGGTTGGGTTCTGAGCTTTACAGGGGCTGTGTTTGTTTCTAAATTTCAATTGGTTCCTTGGATTTTCGCTCAAATTTCACCCAGATTCAAAAATTAATTGAAAAGTTTGACTTAAAGTTTGAAACAAACATCAACATTTCCAACATGTTTGACTTTGAATCTAATGTTCAGTCTGCGAATTTTGGATTTTGAAGACGCGAACATGTCCATTAAACATAAATTTGTAAGTGAAAAAGTAGCTGAATTGATGATTACATGCCTCTTTATACATGTCTCTTTAGTAGTTTAATAACTGCTATAAAAATTGCACTTTGGAGCAACAAGTTTGACATTTTTAGTAAGTATCAAATAGGTTGTAATGTGTCCTCTTTATATAGAATTTATGGATGCAAAGGGATCTTAATTCTTATTTAACATATTTTAATATATTTTACACTTTCCGTACACAACTCACACTTAAATAATTCGGAGTGTAGCAGTCTTTATTATATATATATATATACCAAATAGAAATATTACTGTAAGCTTATTTGCATGTCTTAGACAGGTCTGCAACCCTGCCTTTCACCATTATCACCCAGTACACAGTGCTTCCACTCCAGCAAGTGATTCTGGGAAATTACATGTAAATAAGCACACAGTGCCACCTTTTGCTTCAAAACCATATAACGTGGTCCCTTATAAGCTTATGCTTTCTGCATTTCACATCTTTGAGCACAGCCTGGGTTAAGATGCATAGCCAGTTAACCCACCCACAGACAGCCGTTTTGACCTTAATGGGTCTCATCAGTGTGGGGTTGGTTATACTGGCTTTGCAAAATGAAGCAGGGATAGGTTTCACCACACTTAGTTAAATTATGGTGGGTAACAAAAAGTGACATATATATGGTCTTGCTGCTTTTGCCATAGAGGAGGCTCCATTCTCCCACCATATGTCCTTCACAGAATCTTTGATAAATGGAGAAAATACACAGTGCACAATATTCAATGGCAAAAATGTGTATTAGAAGACACATACTGTACATAACTTACTCACATGTAAGTAATTAAAAGCAGACTCTTCACAACACCGAGCTGCACCGACCGATGATCGCAATGTCTCTGGAACTTTCAGCTGTGGGTTCCTATTGGTCGACAGCTCACAGCACCCGTGAAGAGATGCAGTAAGAGGCTCAACATCTTATCTGCCTCTGAGAGCATCCTGCGTGCAGCTGCCTTCACTAGCGCCAGAACGGGGAAAATCTCACTTACCTCCAAGAGCCAGATCATTTCTATCAACTTGGGGTAAGGGTGTTCCACTGTCAGTGTGTGTGACATGTGGTAGTGATGACCTCAATGCATTTCATACGAGAAGTGCTTCATCAGGGGTGATGTCACTAACGTGGGGGCTCTGATATTTATACCTCTCCCGTGGAATTATTTATCCCAATTTACAAAAGCTGTGGCCAATCTCCACATGATTTCATTACATATTCTATTTAGACTACAATGACTTCATCACTATGGTTACGGCACAAAGGTAGCTCTAAAAAGAACATACAAGCTGCAAAATAAATTACAAAAATTATTAACTGGAGTAAATGAATCAAAAAGGGTTTTATAAGAAAAAACATTTCTATTCCTCAAATGTACACATTGAAACATTCCTCAGTGATGCAATTCATTGTTTTCCTACATGTGCAAAAAAACATACAATAATGCATATTTGACAGAAACAATAACCACATATATATTAAAACATCCCATTATGTCTTTGTGTAATATTCAATAATACTGCCACTTATCTATATGCAAGGATAGAAACTCAGAACTAAAAAATATATCCATTTGCATAAGATAAATAATCCGAATAATATCTAAAATGAACTTTATTTAATGATGTATTAAAACCTAGGGTTAAAAAACCTAGAGATTAAAAACCTGGATAGCTGTTGGCTGTAAAATACTCATAAAATTCATTCATACTGGTGCGTTTCCTAGAAATGTGAACTAACACCATTGAATGAAAAATACACGTGATAAGTACAGTGAATCTTTAATATTAATCCCTATTTTTTTTTCAAAAAAGGTGTAATATCCACGGCAACTACTCGTGCTACTCTACCTGTCTGCTCACAGGAGGCCTAAGCCTTCACCTCTGGAAGCCTGGGGTAAGCTCTTTCTCCTTGCGCCTCCACCAATGAGGGATCCCAGTATTGGCAGGATAATCCCTCACAGGAACCAACACACAGTAATAAGTAATACACCACACAAATTATATAACTAAGCTTTACTGTACACATACTAACCACAGATAACACAGAAAATCAGGTACCAACAGTATAATGCCATGTCCCCAAACAGTGAGTTGTTTCCCCAAAGTACGGAAGGAGCTGTGGCACCAATAACCCCTGGTGTCCTGTCCCAGAAATCCCACCAAAATGTGAGGTAGCACTACACCCTGTAGATGTAGGTGCACATTGGGTACTTGTCTGGGTACGTCAGTACGCAGGTGCTGCTTGCAGCTATGTTTTGGAGCAGGTCCCACAACAATTCCCCTCGCTCCTAAGGGTTCCGATGCTCCTCGTGGGGTGAGCTCCAGCTGGCGTGTCTTACCCAAGTGTCCCGGAATACTGCGGCCTGGTCCCAGGTCACAGAGCACTGTTTGGCCGGCCGGCCACCGGCGTAACACTGGTATTGAAGGGGAGAGTCCCTACCAGGGGCCATCCCTATAACACTGAACTTAGATTGGCTCAGGACCTAGCTGGGGCTTAAGGGGCAAGTCACGGAGGCATTGCTCCCTGGACACTCTAATTAGCTTTGTGCAACAAAAATTAGTGCAGTGATGTGAAAACAACAATTTAAAATACAAACACATATGCTGATTGCTGCTGTGACCCGGTGGTGGGATTTCTCTCACAATCCCATGTGAAGTAGATGAAATGTTGATCGTTGGGAAGCGCAAAACATGTGAAAATAGAAGAAATAATCTAATGGTGCAATATTGTTGTAATAGCAGTGGAAATGTCTTCTTAAGATCTTTGAATAAAATACTCACAAATGTGAGATGGAGTAAATGCACGTAATGGTTTCTTTAGCTGCGATGATATGGATATAAATCTCAGTTTGCCCCCGGGTACCTTATAAGATTAAAGGAAAACCGGACATAGTGTGGACTGTATGCAAAACATTTATATAGAATAGATAAGATGCATTGCACTCACATGGTAAAAGAATTAAACAGGCATTTTGATCTCACAAACTGGATCACGGCTGCAGGATAGAATGATTCTCTGCTTCCCCTGTGCTCTGCTTCCTTGTGTGGCGTGCGTCTCACGGATGCGTCTCAGCGATACTGGAAGTGACGTCAGCAGGATCCAGGGTTCCGGTAAGCAGTGAGATGTGGTTGCTTAACAACACTCTACGCGTTTCACCTTCCTTGGTTCCTTGGACTCCTGAAGAGATTTCCTTTAATCTTATAAGGTACCCGTGGGCAAACTGAGATTTATATCCTTAACAGCGCAGCTACAGAAACCATTACGTGCATTTACACCATCTCACATTTGTGAGTATTTTATTCAAAGATCTTAAGAAGACATTTCCACTGTTATTACAACAATATTGCACCATTAGATTATTTCTTCTATTTTTCACATGTTTTGCGCTTCCCAACGATCAACATTTCATCTACTTCACATGGGATTGTGAGAGAAATCCCACCACCGGGTCACAGAAGCAATCAGCATATGTGTTTGTATTTTAAATTGTTGTTTTCACATCACTGCACTAATTTTTGTTGCACAAAGCTAATTAGAGCGCCACTATTGATATATTCACTTTCACTTGTATACATTTAGAAGCAGACTTATCATGACTCTACGATACAAACATAAAACCCATAATAAAAAAGATAGGGGAAGAACTAAAACGCTCAACAACATTTCCACTGTCCCTATTCGGGAGGGCAGTGGTGATCAAAATGATCTCCTTTGCACGTCTCATATCCCATGCAAACACTACCCCTATAAATCAAACATAACGACATTAAAGAATAAAATAGAGGGATAAACAGATTCTTATTGAAAAGAAATAGAAGAAGAATTTTGCTGAAAAAGATGCAGATGGGAAAAGGGGGGGGGATAAATTTACCAAATAAAAGAGACTACAACCTAGCATGCCTAATGACATATGCGGGAGACTGGCAACTTGAAAAGGAACACTACTCACACTAAATATAGAAAGACAATTTTCCAAGGAACTTTCACTGGTGGGAATCTTACACTTAGAATGGAACAAAATACCCCTAGAAATTAAAACAAATATACTCATTAGAGATACTATAATGACTTGGAAAACTGTGAGAAAGAAACTAAATCTCTCCTACTCAGTATCAAGATACCTACCTATCCAGGGTAACCAGAATTTCTCCCCAGGCTCAGATCAAAAAATCTTCCTCATATGGAAAGAAAAAGGGATCGCACGTTTAGATCATATTATCAATAAAGATACCAGAACTTCCTGACTTTCCAGGAACTAGCGCACAAATATGATATACCAAATACACAGACTTTCCCATATATCCAATTAATGAATTATAGTAGGAAACTACACAATTATAACCGAAACATACTAAGAAATAATAGATTAGTACTATAAACAATCTAACACCTCAAGATATACACTCGTGGGAATATACAGACTAATCAGAAATCAAGAGATGCAGTAAAATAATAAAACAAATCTAAGGGCCTGACAGAAAGAGATACAAGAAGTCTAGTCTATGGAGGATTTAATAGGGGGATATATGAGAGTATATAAACTAATCACCATCGAGAATTGGAGGGAGATGCAGTTTCGGATAATGCATTGAGCTTATATCCCATTCATAAGTCAATTATACAACATACTGCACCGACACACTTTATTCGAGCAAATACCCAGTATGTACCTGGCAGATACCTGGAATGCGCCGCTCCTCACCTCTGACAAGCCCCGTTGCGTTTGCCTTCCCAGCCTGGGTTCATGCCTGGCTGACGGGCGGCTGATCTGTTAAATGATAATGATTAGGATTTAATAGGCTGCAATGCTTCGCGTGTCTACCAGATGGCATAAATTCATGAATTGTAATGCAGTATATATATATATACTGTGCAGTATTGCAGCCAGCGGGAATAAAATGCTTTAATCCCTGCCTGGAAAATAACCCAATGCACTCGGGCAGAAAACAGTCTCTCGCCCCCGGCCTTCTACTCACAAGGGTACAAGTTTTTAAAAGCATAGTTTTATAATTGATTCACATTTACCCCTAGGATAGGCACTTAGTTGTTTCATTCACACTTTAAATAGATTATAAATTTATACACCTCATAATTTACCCCTATAGGCTCTGCTTTTTTGTTTTTGTTTGTCAATATTTATATATATATATATATATATATATGTTATATTATATATATATATTATATATATATATATATATATATAATATATATAACAAAAAAAAAACACACACCACAAATTA